>VDFB02144021.1:236581-376462 GCA_007258455.2 Sequoia sempervirens
CATAGGTTTGTAGTTAGCATGACGCGCTGGCCTTGACACAGCAGGAGTTCACGAGGTAGATGGTCAGCATCATTGTCAATGTTTGATTTTGTGTTTGTTTTTATTGCAATACTGAGTGCAATAGGAAGATTTAACAACTGTATCATTTTTTTGTTGTGTGTTTCTACTAAGTTATTGGTTGGAAATAGGTGCATTGATAGGTCAAAAGACTTGTTTTCATTGTTTGATAGCATTGTGTTTGTGCGACTCATTAGTAGCTCCCAATCTTGTTCATTTGGTTCTGCATTCTGAATGTTTTGTAGAGTTCTTCAAAAATTAAATTGAGCTTGACTATCCCCATTTTGTCGAAATATTTGTTCTAGTGTGACAATAATAGTGAAGTGTTCCCATAGGGCTTTTGCATCTGTGTGGGAGGCATATATAGGTTTGTCCATAACAGGGGGTAGTTGTGCAAAGTCGCCTACAAGAATGATGGATATTCCACCAAAGCACAAGTGTTGTTGGTGGGGGAAAGCCTCACGTAGCCTTGTATCAATTTTCAAGAGTAATTTTGGCCCTAGAAAGCTCATCTCATCAATGAGAATGTATTTTACATGTCTCATTTTCTGTTGGAACATTGCTAGTGATTGACCTTTCAATGGTTGCATTTCTTTGATTGGAATCTTTAGGGCTGAATGTATAGTCGAGGCATGTATGTTGAATGCTGCAATTCCTGTAGGGGCAACAATAAGGAGTGGGCTATGTTGTTGTGGTACTAAATTAGAAAAGGATCTTTTAATGCAATGAATAAGATAGGATTTCCCTGTTCCTGCAGTGCCTTGTATGATCATGTGCAAGGGTGTTTGAAGTTGATGAGAGGTATAGTGGTCCAACAAAAGTGTAAGAACGAGTTGTTGTTTGGGAGAGAGTGGGTATGGGAGGTTGTGAAGGTTAAATGGTGCTGGCTCATCATTTTGGTTCACTTTGTTTATGGTTACAAAATGCTCTGCAGTTTCATGTAAAGCTTGCGGTATTGTACTGTCATTCCAATTTTTGCAATTGTCAAAGTCACGTCTTCCAAGCATATCAAGGGAATTAAGATTTCCACTAGTACCAAGACCCAACTGTGATAGGAACTCCCATTCATTTAGGTGTATTGTATTTTCTATATTGTTTTCATTTTCTAGTTCATCTTCAGCCACTTGATCTATTTCTTTATCAACTACACGATCAATATGCCACACATAGTATTTACGTCTATTCATCTCCCTCCAATTTGCAACAATTGTTTCTTTCTTGATACCAATGTTTGTCTCAATGTTGTGGAATTGCTTGTATAGAAGTAATTCACTCTAGCAAAATGTCTCAAAATGTTCTGAATCCTCCTTTGGAATAGTAGTAAATCGGGGAAAGACACTGATAATTGTCTTTTGTTTCCTTTCTTTCCACTTGGTTTGTTTGCGACTTGAAGAGAAAGAGAATGATTGTGCAGATTCAAGTAGTGTTATTGTTTCCATTTGAGGAGGGCATTGTGTGTATAATTGGAGGTAACTTTTTTGCAAAGTATTTTCATTTGGGTTTGTTCTAATTCGGTTGAAAACTTTACGACCAACATTAAGCACCATAAATTCACGATTGCAAACAACAAGGGGTAGCTTTTGCAACATGTGGCATGTTTCTTGCGCACCTATATCACGATCAGCTACAATCTCAGACATGAATTTTCTATATGCTGCAAGTGCTTTGTCTTGGGGTGGTTGCTTGCGACATATGCGTGTCAACATATCAATACAACTTTCAGATTTTCTTTCTGCCTTTGCGGCATATTTTGCAATGTACTTTAGAACTAGTGTTTTTGAGACCACTGGCTGACAATCCATATTGGCCCTCCATATGGAGAGCATCTCTGGACTATGTATATTCAACCTATCATCATTACGTGCAGGGGAAAAGGTTTTTTTCCCATTTTCGTCGCTACACAATGAAGAGGTTGCGCATTCAGTCCAGGGCACTTTATATCGGCACTCAAAGGTGTTTCCTTTCTTTCAAAGGCAAGTTGATTCTGAACATTTGGTGTGTCTTTGGACACGGTTTACTAAATGTTCATAATCGGAAAGTGTATCTGTAGCTAAGATTTCAGGTGTTGTTAATAAGCATGGATCGTCTTGTGAAGATCGATGGCATGTATTGTTCCTATCTGCTAGATTTCGAGGATTCCAAGCACTAACATATTTGTCAAAGAATGTTTTTGCTATTTCAACATTTGCATGATTGGTCCAGTCAAGTTTGTCCATGTTTGGTGCACCTTCAATCCAAAGGAATCCATGGACATGTGCAGAACCTCGATGTTGCCACTCATATCTATACCAGTAGTCTGTTGAACAGTAAAGCTTTTGTAAGACTTCTTCACGAAATATTGTGAATCTTTGATGCAAGTATAAGGAGGTGGTATGTGGGTTTGTAACAATGTTATCTATGCGATCTTTATTGTTTCTCAATGTTGGTGTTGCCCCCTTTGAAAACAATTGGTGTAAATCAGGCCATTTGGTATCAGCAGCACTTAATGTGAAGAATAGTGTGGGGGAGCCTATTTGGTGGATCATTTGTGACAATTCTCCACGACACTTATTCCAATATGCTCTTGTGCCTCTAAGGGAGGATCCATAATGCATCAATTGTTCAGCTATTTTAGTATCAGGTAACTGTTGTATATGGAGACGAAGACTATCTATCGTTATTGGTATGCAGTCCTCGACATTTTTCTTGACAAAAACAGAGGCAACACCTTGGCTTCGATGGCACATCAATAGGTTCAAGACAAAATATCTAAACCTTGGATGCCTTCCAAATCTATTATCATGAAACCTCATTAGGTGCAACACATATTCATGCATTTCAACTTGTCTATAGCGAGGTTGTAGATGTAGTGCTCTACCATTAGGAAAAAGTGAAGGAAAAGCCATGTCTAAAAGGCCCTCTGTATTGTATTCATTAACTGGTGACGTCTCAAGTGTTGGCCAATCAATAATGGTATCATTTTGATCTCTAACTTGCAATGTTTCTTTTATGATTTCTAGTTCACGACGTTTATTAGGTAACCTAGTCATAAATGATGAGGAGCAAGTGGATTCATTGTCTACTAGTTCTGTGTCAAATGTTGATGCACTGTTTGGTAGTACCATATCATCATTTTCAGCAATAATGTTATGAAGCATACTTGAAATGTCTGTATTTGTATTGGGGAGTTCCTCAAGAGATGCAAAGTCGACCTCAACATCTTTGTAGTAAGGGTCGTTTGCAACTTTGTATTTTAGTGCAGCCCACACACGAGGCCTACTTACGTAGCAATCATAATGTTCTCGCCTTGAATTGGTTCTACGAACCACCAACACATCCAAGTTTGCAATTTTATGCGAAAGGTATTTTGCTATGGTTTTGATATCTTGCGGGAAACAAATTGTGTGGCCGCTATATTTGTATTGGCCTCCACGAGCATGTGTTACCTGTATTATCGGATTGACTCTTGCTATAAGCATTTCTTCGACTTGTGTTAGTGTTTGTAGTTCATATGGTTGTACTCCTGGGTCCATAAAATTGGTTGATGAGAAGCGATGTCTTCCTTTCTCACGAGAGCATCTTAAACAAATTGGACCACTCTGTGTTGAGTTCGTGTGCATGCCTGGGTAGCATTCATGGCAAATTGTACAGGTTGCCAAGTTAGATAGTTTATCTAGTCTTGATCGAAATCGTTTGGAAGCCTCTAAAAATAAATTTTTTGTTTGTGGTAAGCTTGTCGGTTGTTGTTGAAGAGAGTGGATTGTTTCATATGGTGTACTTTTATATGGTTCAATGTTGTTTTGGGTTGACATAAAGGAGTTTGGTGTGTTGGATTGTATTGTTTGTTTTCCTATGCGTTGCATATGACGACGAATGCTAATTTCTTCTTGATGTTGAATATAGTAGTTACGGCTTCTTTTACGACATTGTATGTTTTGTGGGGTGGAGGTTTCCATCTGTAAAGAAAATATGAACTACAATCATCAAGTGTACAATTATAAATACTTACAAAATTGAGAAGCTAAACATTCATGAGACAGGTTCGTCAATCATTATATTTTTAAAAATTACTTGAGATATGATTCATGTCCTCTTAGTACATAAGTAAATTTGTGGAAGAGATTAATCATATAATATCCCTAATATAAATATATTCAATACACATGTGACTTTGAGATTCCATTTATGCAGTCAAAAGTATAGAAAGTATACTATATAAGATGCTTCAAAGTTGTATATACATTACATAAGTGCTTGAGCTAGTTCTAAGCATTAGCAATATGACATACATCAGTGATTCCACTCAAGATGAGTGAATTCTCTGCAAAAAAATCTATCTCATCCACCTTTGTGATTGTTGATTTTACCCGTGGTTGAGCAGCACTTGTGTCATATGAATTTGTGATTGTGAAGATAAATTGCTTGAATAAGACCCCTTTTACTATGGTCTCGGCTTCAGTTTCTTTTCCAGCATTGAATTGTAGCATGTATAAATTATCTGCAGATATTCCAAGAAGTTTGGTGGCTGGTTCTTCAAAAGCAACAGCCCATAATATTCCTGTATGATCTGTAATCTTGAGTTGGAGTATGTATCTGTAGGTACATGTAGTAGTTGTAGCTTTGCACTTGGAACAATACCATGTTTGATCATCATTTTGTACAACCTTTTTTTTACATTGTTTTCCATCTAACTCAAGGGGGCAAGATGGATAGCATAATGAATTTGTTTTTATGAATTGCACGGTTGCTTTTAAAGTGCATTGGAAAGTCTGTTTCACATTGGTAGTTTGTTGTTCAATATCAACAATTGTTTTCCTCGCCAGCAGAAGAGGTCCATCCAACAGTTGTGTATTAGATGGAGTGACATTAGTTCCATTCTGTTCAAACCATGATGCGAGCTGTTTTGCCTCCTCTATTGTTGGGTTTATGAATAGGTGGGTGCTTGCCAAAGTGCTTATGACCTTTCCATTATACTCAGTGACACGGCCATTTTTAATTGCAAGCACAACAACATGTTTTAAGTGATACATTTCATGTAGTTGTTTTCCTTCGTTTTCAGTAGTTGGACCCCATAAAGTAATATTAATTGTAGATGAAGAGATATCTATCAATTTGATGCTTCTTCGAAGAACTTCAGTCCCATCCCTTCTCCTTATGGTTGAGCTAGGATCCACACATATGACTATTCCAATAACATCAACAAGGATATTATTGTTTAGTTGTAAAATTTCCTTAAAGGGCGTGAAAGAGAACCTATGTTTGGGAATTGCAAGGTCATCTTTTGAGAGAGAAATTTTGGAATCCTCAACTAAACAAATTTCAAGCTGACTATTTAGTTTGTTGAACATCCTATTAGCTGACTTAATAGTTCCACCAGATATTGTATATACTTCTCCAGACTGAACTTTTAGGTAATGAAGGTCTGCAACTTCATTAAAACAAGTTACACGTATTTCAGTGCCCTCACAATCAATAATATCAAATGAAAAGACTTTCCCTTGTCCCTTTTGTGTGTTGAAGTGGTGCATTTGTTTTTTCATGGTAACACGACCCTTTATAAGCCACCTTGTCTGGAATGGATTCAAATTTCTAATAGGAGTAGTATTGGAGGGAATGTCTTTCTTTTGTGGGGATGAGCACAATCCAAAAAGTGTCTTGTGAGAAGGTGGCTTTGCTGCAATACCACTTTTATTGATGCTTGTAGATGGTGCAGTTGAGCTTGTAGCATTTATTTGGCGGGCTTGTTCTTCAAATAGATAGGCAGGGTGACCAATGATATCATGCTGCAAACATGTGATTTCTATTTCGGAGATGACAATCCACCTAAAAAGTTTAAATAAATAAGTATTTTGAGTAAGAACAACTGCGACATAATGGTTAAAATATGGTAAGCTAGAAGATATTATTTGGAAATTTGTAGAAGAGCATGGAAATATGGTGGCTAACCTTGAATTACAAAGAACAGAGCATTTGTAGCTAATGAGTTTAAGTATCGATCCCTTCTGGAGTTCTTTTGAAGCTATGTACTGGTTGTACTTTTTTGGAAGTGTAGCCTTCTGCTTATGTACCCCATCAGAGAGCTCTACTCTATATCGATCACCTAGTTCAAGGCCATGGCCAAATAGTGCAAACTCTAGTACTTGTAGATGGGGTTGCAAGTCTAGCTTTCCATTATTCATCATCTTGATTGCATTTTCAGTCAAGGAATATTTTATCACAAGAGGTTGTTGTGGTACTATAATATTGTTATCAAGGCTTGTAGATGTGGCATGTTCTTGTTCGGTTTGTTCTTCAGAAAGGTAGGCGGGTTGGCCAATGATATGTTGCTGCAAACCTGTGATTTCTAATTCTGATATGACAATCCACCTATAAGTGTACAATAAAGAAGTAATATCAATAGGGCACGATTTGACATAGCGGATTTCAAAAATGATAATTTGTAACTTATGATTTTCCATATTGTAGAAGAGCATTGAAATATTGTGGCTTACCTTGAATCGCAAATAATAGGGCAACTGTATTTAATGAGTTTAAGTATAGAGCCCTTTTGGAGCTCTTCAGAATCTATGTAGTGGTTGTATTGTTTTGGAAGTGTACCCTTCCGCTTGTGCACCCCATCAGAGAGTTCTACCATATAGCGATTTGTTGGTTTAGGCCCATGGCCAAACATTGAGATATCTATTGCTTGTAGATAGGGTTGGAAGTCTACGTTTCCATCATTGATCAACTTAATTGCATTCTCAGTCAAAGAATACATTGTGATGAGAAAGCCCACGAAACCTTGCAAAAATAAATTGTAGGTGACAGCTATTACTTATTATAAACGACATATAAAAGCATACTTTGTAAAGTAGGAAATGCATATCTCTTGTACCCAACAAAGTATAGCTAACTAATTTGATAATAAATGCAAGAGCCATAATCTAGTTGACTGTGACCATGCAATCATTACTTTATATTACACTGTAAAAAAGATTTACATTGTGTAAAAGTAATTTAAGAATAATACCTGTAAATGTGATTCTTTATAGGTATGTATATGAAAGTATTGGCCTTTGGAAGTAGGTTGTTGTATTGCTAATATATATACTTCAACCTGTAGGGATATTGAAGATATCCAATATATTAGCAGCTTCACTTAAATAAAAAATAAATTTGTAGATTTAATAGAGAAAAACAAAAATAAAAACATACCGCAGCCAAAGAATGGAGGGAGTTGAAGAGAATGGGTGTACAAGTACAAGAAATTGAAGATTTTTTTAAATTGGAAAAAAATGATAGCTGGGTGTGGATAGGGAAAAAAAGAGAAATAAGGCAAAGTAAATACTAAGGTGTGAGGGGGTTGTGCTATAGGAGGAGGTAAAGTGTGTGGACAAAAAGAAATGACGATTTAAATAAACCAAATAAAAGTTCTAGAATAACAGAGGGGGGGGACAATAATAGAAGTAAAGTGTGCAGATTAAATAAACATCGCAAGAGGAAATTGCAAATAAGAAGATAAATACTAACATCACAAGCAGAAAGTTGATTTGGAATAAGTGAATATAACAGTACCGTACTATTAGCAAGGGATAAACATTGAAAGAACATATAGTAAAATTTTAAAGAAAGCTACTTCATCTGCAATTGTGCTATTCATTTGAGGTGCAATGGAATTAGGAAATCTAACTATAGGTTATAGTAATTATGTTAAGTGAATGAGCCTAAGACATTTATGCTATTATACAATATCATCTCATTTAAATCTCAGTAAATTTAGAAGACCATAAGAAACACAAATACAATATATTACTCAAAGAGTTATTATGTAAAACTAATATACTACAAATGTGGTATATTTTAGAAGAATGGACTTTATTTATAATAGTAGTTTATTGTAAGGAATGTAGGTGCAACAAAGAGACAACTATTGAAGGGGACATAGCATTTGTTCACGATATATTATAGTAAACTACTATTCTTCACTATATGTAATCAAAGATATCTTTTTTGTTTTTTGGAATTGAAACATATAGGAAAGAAAAAAGCTCTAATATGATAACAAGTAGCACATACTGTCTGTATATATTTATGAAGCAAAAGCGTGTTACATGGTATTGTAGTAAATGACATATTGTATATTTTATCACGTATCAAAGTGCCTTAATCATAGTATATTGAAGCTTACATTTCTTTTTGGGATTTACAAAATTTCCAACTATCCATAAGTTGGTAAAAACTGTAGTTACATGGTTATATCACATACTATATACATAGTTAGAAGGGGAAAGTGTATTAAACATCATTCAAGTAGTTCTGGAATGCTTCTTTTATGTAGGCAGAACCACCTTGTCCATAAAGCTCATCTGCTTTCATTTCACGGAGGAAAGTGCAAAAGGAACCCAACTTCTGACAAGTTGAGTGGAATTCATGTATTGTAACTTCCATTGAGTTAATGTCACATTCTTGCACACTTTGGATGTTTCGAGCAGTGGCCTTTGCTTGTTGTACCAGGTCAAGGCAACTAATAGTAATGTCATTTGCAAAAGCTTGAATGTGGCTTGTAGAAGTTGCATTGCAATTGATTGACGGTGAAGAGTTGGTTGACAAAATAGGGCCACTGGAACCGCTCGAGATTTCAATGATCTCGTTGGGTTGATGTGAATTGTCCATTCCTGAATGAGATTACATTTTTAAAATGATAAACATTATACTGTATGTTTAATATCATAAACAAGTGGTAAAACTTATACATAGAAGAATAAGTAAGAATTTATAAAAGAAGTTAACAAATGTTAATTTGTATGCAAATTTAAGATAGTTTCTTAAAATTTAATAAATATTGGAAAGGGATTCCAGTGGATCGTAAATGTTAGTTGCATGTTAATCTAAGATAATGTCTTAAAAAGAAATAATGATTCGAAAGGGATGTTAGGTGGTCCATTACTGTGATCTGGACATCATTGAAAACCAAATTTAGAATAAATATTTGTTACTTTGCTTTTATGGATATAAGTTTGGGTTCTTGTTGGATTCAATCATACGGGTGGGTGTTTTCCTAATGGAGTGATAGGTGTCTATAATAGAAATTGAGTTAAAAAAGAGTTTGCATGATATAGTACAAATTGAGTGAAAATAATATAATAGAAATGTAAATACTAAAAGAAATATAATATAATATGAATACTACATATAAGTTTGTTTATAAGTGTTTATAATAGAAATGTAGTAAAAATAATTAAAAAAACAAAAAGTTACACTATGCAAGACAAGTTTGCATAATGTATCTATAGTATATTTGTAAACTATTTGTAAACTATTTGTCTAAAAGGGATCAAATATAACAAAGTCAAATAAATATAATTATAAATCTGTATACTATTAGAGTTAGTTCTAAATAAAAGATTATTTAAATATAATAAGTAAGACGTAATTAAATATTTTTTTTTATTTCTATTTTATTTTTACCTAATATATAGAAGTGAAAACATATCATTTTATCTTCATGATATATTTTAGGTCTTTATCATTTTAAAAAAAAATTAATCTAAACAATATCAAATTTTTAAAATATTGATCAATTATATAAAAAATAATTCCTATTACAAATGCATATTTTCTTTTTATATTTTTTTTTTTTATTTTCTTTCTTTTCAAATGGAAATTATGAATAACTCAAAAGTTAGAATGGAAATTATGAATAACTAAAAAGTTAGAAAAATGGTAATTTACTTGATATATTAATTTCAGTCATATCAATTAACGTGGAGGCACATATCTTGGGCTTGATACTTTAAGCTCTAAAAAAAAGCGATCATTTTAGCATTAAGCAAAAAGGGAGTTTTGACCATAATTTATAGTTTACCTTATGCAAACTTCCCTCAATCTAAGGTAAGTTTAATATGATTGATCTAAGGAATATTAAAAATTTATTAAATTTTTAAAAATCACCTAAAAAACTGTAATGGTTGATAATTATGTAGAATGCAAACTCATAATTATTTTTAATAAGAGCTACTTAAAAATATTAGAATATGATTTATTTTAAGATTTTTTTTTTTTAAATCACTTGCAATTACTTTAATTATTCACAATATTTTATTCAATATAGGTTGGTATAATAAAAAGTCTTCACAATATTAAGTTTTTTATTCAATATAGCTTTGGCAGATTAAAAAATAAAAGCATCAATAAAATATAGCTTTGGCAGATTAAAAAATCAAAGCATCAATAAAATATAGCTTTGGCAGATTAGAACGAAGAGTTTGGAGGAGTGGAAACCATAGGTGGCGGGGAAAACATTTAAATAAACTTCTCTTTATAGTATATTGAGTAACTCTAACCTGTTGTTTTTAAAACAACATATCAAAAGTTTAATAAAATACATCTAAACAGAAATATGCATTAACAAATTTCCAACGTAATTACCACTCTAGATTATTTTTTAAGTAATATAACAAATTACTGATTATTTTCTTACTATACAACAATATAAATATACAAGCAGTAATTGCTTTGTTTTAATCTGCGTAGCTTTGCCTTGTTTCTTGCTCAATCTGTGTCACCATATCAATGGTGGAAAGGCCTACTGTTCTAGATGTCATCCCTTCTAGGCCATTTGTTTTAGAATGGTTGATACGTGGAAAACTATCACCTCACACGTGCCTTGCACAACCACATTCATGTATTATATCGCATATTAATGGAGCTCGTAAAGGATGCATCTACACCTATTGTATAGTGGTTAAGGAATTGCAGGAAAATGGGTGAGAAGCAAGAGGGCAAGATCTAGCAGCCCAACACAAAGGCGAATTTCATGATATTTAATGCATCATAGATATGCCCGCAAACACCTTTGTGCCACGTCTTTATATAAATATGCTAAGTGCCTCTCCCTTTTATTCTATGCGTCACCCTATTTCGGGCAACCTATTTTTAACGCGAACGTACGGAGCACCGTTTAACTGGGTGAAACTTAAGGCAACCACTACTACATCCCTTGTGTCACTTCTAAAAATAAAAGGATCATTCATATCGATAAAAATCGTACTAGCTGTCGTTAGCTTGCGCACTACTATTAATTTTACCTCAACTTTCGGGATTTTGCATGCGAGTTAAAATAGCTTGCGTCTCTGTGTATTCCTATTTGCCTGTTTTCCATGGCTTTTTCAAGCGGTCTTCTTTTGAATGAAATGGCAATGGCGGTTATGACAGGAGGAGAGCAAGGAAACATCAGAAAGGTGAAGGTAATTTCTACTTTTATGCTTCATGCGCTATCTTAATTAAAACCCGTTCATTATTACTCAATGGCTGCTAACCTTTTATTGTTTTTACAGTGGCGTTGGGTTATTTCTTTTAATTAAGAAGGGGCGAACCTTCAAGCAATTAGTTCTACCAGTTTCAAGCTGCTTCACCGCGCGGTACCTATTGCAATGCAAACCCTTTCATTTTAAGGCAATGGCTGTTAACCCTCCATTCATTTTACCACTGGCGTTGAAGAAATTTTGCAGTTGAAGTGAATGTTGCTTTCCAAGGTATTTTCTTACAGGCCCACTATTTGTAATTTTATTTTTGAAGTAAAATGCATATAGTAGAGACATTAAATTATTTTGTTTCACCATTGTTTTTTCTTTTTCGATTTTGTGAAATTTTCTACTGTTTGTTTTTTAGAGAGTGCTGCAACATAATGATGAAAACTTCAATTACATATAACTTACACCTAAAGGCATTTCTATTGTTTTGATCTGTGTTGAATTCTTAGGCACCCAAGTTATGTGCTTGAGATGTAAAGGGAATGGATGATTCACCTTGTTTTGTCTTTCACTGCATTTTCATCTTAGTTGGGTGGAATGCCATTCTCTACAGATGGTGGAATCTCCTCTTCTCTGTTGTTTCCTGATTTTTTAAGGGCTGCTGGAATTAAAGAGAAGTGTATAAATACAGAGGATGTACCACAAGTCCGGCTAAGACACTCTATACAAACTAAAATGCAAATTTTTCTCTAATCCATTCACAAACTAGTTTGATTCAGCTTTCTAATATAGTGTTTAATTAACTGTGTTTGCATGTACAGTATGGAGGTTAGTGATGTTTATGACTAATTAAAGTTTTGCAAATCTATTCCTTTGTTAATGGAGTTCTTTTTAAATGCTTGCCTCAAACCAGCCTGAATTCCATTGCAGGTGAGTGGGAATAAGAAGGAATAAGAAGGAATAAGGTGGAGATTACCGTGCACTGTGTGGTGTGTGGTCTACAATCTGTGTAGATTCTTTGTTCTGATGCGTCCCCTGTCTTCAGCGTAATCTCCGTGTGCAATGTGGTGCAAGAAATATGGCTGCTTTGAGTACTGGTCTCAATCAAAGGTGGGGTTCATTCTTCTTATAAGCAAAATAAGCGGTGATTTATCAGATATTTGCCAACAGCAGTAAATGAGTAGGGTGGAAATTTGATGGCGGTTGATATTTGCGGGATTTGATGGCGGTTGAAATTGTTGTACGCTTCTTACCAGCTGGTGAATGATATTTCAGACTGTACAGGAATTCAATTCATTCAAACCGACCTCCAACAGTCCTCCAACAGCTGGGGAATCGGTAGTTTTGCATTTAATTCGAAGACGGTAGAAGTACCAACAACTACTGGAAGACACTTCAGCGCTTCAACTCACCTCTGACACAGCCTTCCCACAACTGCAACTCGCCTCTGACACAGCCTTTGACACAGCCTTCCACGGTGAAGTTTATCTGCTTTCCAGGAAAAAGTTTGATGGAAAACCATAGCAGTTTTGCGGCGTGAGACTTGTTTCCGGCTGAAAGCCCATCCAATATATAGCCTATCGGCTAATTACCAAATTACTTTTACCTTTATGAGTAAATTTGATTTTAAATACAAGGTTATGTCTTGATGATGTCATAGATGAATGAAATTTATGAATATGCATCATGATAAAATTACTTTTTAAATGCTTTAATGATGCTTATGTTATATGATGAATGTGGTTTATATGTTATTGGCTAACTACGAACATATTGCTCTAAGTTGGATGCAGGAAAGGTTTGAACCCCATAGAGGGGGAGGGACAGTATCACCCAGCAGAGGAGGTTGGTATTGGAACCATTGGTATATTTGTCTGAGTTGACACACACACACACTCACGTGCATAGGTTAGAGGAACCTTGTCGATCCAGTCTTAGTATCATTTCAATAATTTCTAAACCTAAGTTGTTAGGCTTTTTGGTCAATAGGTAAAGTTATGGTTTTACTGTCTTTGATCCACCTTGATAGTTTAACTAAATCAAACTAAAAAGATAAAACTCTCATAAATGTCATACATTGCATTAATGTGTGTTTGAATATATATATATAGGGAACGTATGTATATATGTACGTATATACATGTCAATAATCAAATAAGGTATATATATATATATATATATATATATATATTGTCCTATATATATTAATACATATATTATTATTAAATTTAATTAATTTTCATATATATATATATTAATGCATATGCATTATTATATTATCGTATATATGTATATTAATATATATATTATTATATTTAATAGTTTATCGTATCTATATATATTAATATATATTCAACGAGTATAGTTTGTCGTATGTATATTATATAGTTTGTCATATCTGTATATATAAATATTATTATCGAATGATGAATATATATATTATTAAAGATAATATTTGCAGCCATATCAAATGGAAAAATTGCCACGCAAGGATTGTAGCAAATATGCGTTGATATCCATATTTAAATGGTAAGATATGCCACACAATATAGTGGTAGATATGCCATCAAAGGTTGTTGCTTTAGGTCCCATAAGATGCATTAAGACCATAAAAAATCTTACATGCAAAGTGGCCAAGTAAATAGTAAAGGAAGATCTATTAAAATAGTCATGTAAAGGGTGCTTTGATTGAGTAAAAAAGGCTACGTAAGGCATGTTAGGTGGCAAAAAAATCCATACAAAAAGGGGATACTTATAACTATTTTGATAGTTGTTAGAAACCGTGGGATCTTAGCACCATATCATGCAAGTGGAAACAATAAATTGCGACGCCAATATGGAGATGTTTGACTGAGTAAAAAGGGCATAATGCAGCCCACAAACGGGGTGAAGGAATAAGAGTTAGAGTTGCTATTGAACTAGCTTATCAACGTGCCATTTGCAAGACTTTTTCTTTTGTGTTTTAACTACCAACAAATGTAAAAGGCTATGACCAGCAAGCCATGTCAATTTGGAAGGAGATAGAATTGGTTTGAAAGTCATTTTACAACTTATTTTGCACAGCTAATTCCCATGGTTGGCAAAGAAATATGAGAGGTGGTAGTAAATAAGCAGAATATAGCTTTCTTTAAGGGATCGACCTCTTCTCATTTGCAATATAAAAGAGGATCAATAACTCACTATTTGGGGGGTTCATTTTGAATTCATTTTGTGTGTTCTTGTTATTCTGAGTAGCAACATATTTGGCAGTTAGAGAGTATAGAGTATTCAAGACTTAGTGATTTGTTTGAGAGCAAAGGTTGTTTTAGTGGTGCATTTATAAGTGGTTGTAGCTATCATATTAGAAGCAAGGAAGAGAAGCAATAGCAGAGAGGAGAGTTGAGAATAGAGGAGGCAACAGTTAAAGCCAATCCATTGAGTACATTGAAGCAAGGATTTGCAGGAAACTCGATTCGAGCTATTTTAATTTAGGCATGGTTAAAATGTCTCTTTCTCCTTTTCATTTTAATTCTAATTTTAAGCTTAACTACTGTCTAAATTTTTTTATGATATTAGTGAGTGCAAATTATTGGTATTATGAAGTATGTGGGTGCATGTACAAATAGCTAGATTATATATGCATAAAGCTACTTTATAAATACAAAGAGATATGTTGGATTAGGGAATCAAAAGAGCATAAGTAGTTGTCTTGAATTACATTATTAGATTATGATGCATTATGTGATTATAAGTATTATTTATGAATATACTCGAGAGAAATAAAACCCATTGGAAGGTTCATTCTTTTTGAAACTGTGTGAAACCCAAACCACCAGCTTGTTAGAATAACATAGCAAGAGAAGCTAAGTAGGGTGATATGATATTATTAAATTAATATAGTATTGTATATGAATGAATTTATATTGTTTTCCAACAAGAGGGTTTGAACACGTATTAGAAGTAAATACATTCTCATTACTTTTTAAATGATATTATCTTATATTTTGACCAAGATTCTATATTATCATTACTTATTCATGGTAATATAATCTTGAAGAAGAAGACTCTATGTTTCATCAAACCAAAGCCATAACGTGAGGAGATTTTAAAGTGCAAAAGCACAAACTCCTCTTAACTAGAAAATGTTCTCCAAATTGGATATGAACTAATCATACATTTAAACATGTGAATACATGAGTCATATTGAAGGAAAAGATATATGAATATCTATGTACATACAAAATAAATTATGCAAAGAATAACTTAGAAGAAAACTGTGAGGAACCTGGAGATTAGTTGAATGGTTCTTAGTTGAGTTATTAGAAGTTAAACAACTTAATATGCTAACTTATTATTAAGCATTACTATGTGAACCACAAATTTTTGTAGGGATAGGCACTATCTTGCACTTCTAGGGTTTTGCACCAAAAAGGAGAAAGGTATCCCACAAAAACTAGGGGGTTCACTCAATAATAATGCTAATATGATTGAAATATATCTAAATAGAATGTCCTAAATGCAAAGAATTGATAAAATAGATGAATTGTTAATGCAAAATTAATGAAATGCAAGATGTTTGAAAACACATTATGATATGCAAACATACATTGAATGACCTGGAAATGACCATGAAACAAAACAAAAAATTGTAAAACTAAAGAGGTGCACCTGTAAATGTGTTGCAGACTGGAAATGTTGTTGATCTTGAAATTTTGACCTACTGGGACACTTATGCCATTTTGGGCAACTTAGTCCCAGATCTGGAAAATTGCTCCAGAGACTATTTTAGCCAAATGGGTATCCAAATCTATAGAAAACTCTAAAAAATAGGTGCAGTGGGTCTAAGTTTCCATTGATGGTTACTTAGTCCACTTTGGCTTTTTTGAAAATCTAAAAGTGGAAATGGAAGCTCTCGGTCTGCACTTTTTGCTACTCCAGGTGTATAGTTTTGAAACTCTTATTTTCGGCACTATAAGTGACTTTTGTGAATATTTTGACCTAGTTGTAGACACCTAAAAATGGTCTGGAGAATCTAATTAATTAAATATGATTTATTTGATTAATTAATCCTAAATTCATCTACTTAGTAAATAAATAGAAATATTTATTTATATTAAGTTCACTATTAATTTTTCTATCTCATCACATTTCTTCTTAATTAATTAAAGATATCCTAAAATATTTAATTTAATTATCCTATTCCTTCTATTTTAATTTAATAAACAACTTCTATAGTTTGTTTTATTAAATTATTTATCTCTCTTTTTGCTAATTTAAATAAACCAAAAATATTTAAATAAATGCATAAATCAAATCCCTCTATTCACTCACCAATAAAATTAGATTTTTCAAATCTAATTAATGCAATAGCATTCACGGGAAAAGCCTCAGGGACAAACCTGTAGGCAATCCTCTCAATCTTTTGCCTCCAATCTTTCCTCTCAACTTGCCTAGTGTTTTCATGGGGAGGAACAATCTCCCATGATCAGCTCCACCTTCTCATCTTGTACCATTCAAATCTCCAGATTTAATCTCAGCCTCTGTTGTGTTACCCCTATGCAAAACTATTGCCGGAAAATCTATATATATAGCCTTCTGAAGCATGAAAATGATCTGAGAAATCCCAATTTATGCAAACTTACTCTGCAGGAATTAGTACTCAAGCAATCAAGCAATCATAAGCATTAGCATTAGCATTTTAGTATCATCATAGCATCATGGCATCAGTAAATTTCATATCATGGCAACATCATTAATTTTTATTGTAGCTTCCTTTTATTAGTTTTCATCAGAATAGTTCACACTAGCTCCATATCATCTAGGAATCATTCTTAATCATCACATCATTGTATTTAGCATTCATTCTATTCTCTAGATAGGCATTTTAAACAGTTACGGTGCTTACCAATCTGAGAGCTTCTGTAATTTGATAAATCTTTGGAGATAGGAGACAATGAGACGTCTTCAGGCTTTTCAATGTTTTAAATTAGTTTAATTCATGTTTAATCTTGATACAATGTTTCATTAAGAGGTGTATTTAATTGTATTTACTTTTTACTTTTTCACACTTACACTAGTCAATAAAGAGATGTCTTCAACAACTTTGCAACTTATTCTTCAATGATTTTCAAACCTTCAAAGTACCTAAATCTGCAAATACACAATGAAAGAAAGAGAAATGTTGAATGTTAGGGAATAGGGGTTTTCCTTGGCCAAACCCCTTTTAGGTAATTAAACCAAATGGAGAAATAAGATGAAGCATGAAGATGAAATGAAGGGATTAGAAAATTTTCATGATGATTGATCTTGAATTTCTACAACAATGAATGAAGAATTTTCCCTTGAATTCCTTAGAATGCTATCTTGTTGACCTAGAATGCTAAAATTGCTTGACTTGAGAGAGATAATTAATGATGAATGAAAATGATTAGGTTCCTAAATTAGGGTTTAGAAGCTTGTTTATATAGGAAATCCACCTAAAATGCTCGTTAATTTGATGCCCAAGGCTAACATGAAGGAAAATAAAACTTAAAACCCAATCTTTCCCGCTTAAACCTTGAAAATAGCCCAAATGGGACTAAGTCGCCAAGTTGGGTGACTTAGTCCCACCTAGATGGGACTCATTCACCCAAATGAGTGACTTAGTCCCACAGGGGCTCTTTTGCTAGCTAGATTGTCAGGGAATGAAGAATTTTAGTTTTTATGTTGTTCTAGTCGATTCTTTGATCAAATTGAGCCTTGGAATGCATAATATGGGGTCATAGGGGCCTATTAATGATTATGTAAAGGGTTATTAGGGCTAGGGACACAAATTTCAATGTGAAAGTGTGATTAAATACACTTTACAACATTAAAATGAGGTCCACTTAGCCTGAAAGGAACAACATCCAATGTGAATGTGTAAGACACATTACAACAGTAGATTAAAATTAGGTTTAATTTACAAGCCTTCTAGATTAATGTGATAATGTCATTAAATACATTTTACAATATTGAATTAAGGGGAAAATAGGTCCATTAGTCTAGAAAAGTGTGAAAGTATTTTACAACACCTTTACAAGACATAGTTAGATGCATTTTATTCAGTTTGCACGAGCCCGAGACCTAATGTAGATGTGTAAAACACCTCACAACACTAAATCAAGGCCCCATTAAGTCCAATTTGTCATTAATTATTTCCATATCAAGTGTGAAAATGTCAAGGGATACATTTTTTTGTGACACACTATGAATATAATATTTCATATCGAATCAAACTAAATGATATTTATTGTCGTGAGTAACCAGACTAGTTATGGCGTCCTAGAAGGACAGAGCCATATTAGGTATGACAACAAGGAGTCTAAAACTTAATACGAAGATTTAATCTTCAATTCAAGCTTAATACTAAACTAATATACATATCAACATATTTTTAGTGCTTTAGATTGAAACCAGGTGTGTCTAGTCAGTGACATGGTGTCATCAGTATTAACTAATTGTGTATGTAATAAGAGAGTAGTTACTCGCATGGTTAAAAATAAGGACTTGAGTAAGAGGCAGTTGCCTAGACCCTAAATATTGCAAAAGCATAACTTGGGTACTCTAGTCAAAAGAAGATAACCAATTAAGTCAATTGTTGACTTAGAAAGAAATAACTTGAATAGGAAGCAGTTGCCAAACCTAGATTGTTACAAGTATGTAACGTGGTATTCAAAATATTGTGTTAGCCTATTTGATTGATTAAATAAATATTAGTGTGTCATCACTTTTGAATGAAATCTTTTTAATGATTTTTAACCTTGGGGGAAAACCAAGAGAATATTTAACCACATGTTAATAGAGTTTCCAAGTCAAGGGGTGGGTGAACTTACGAAATCGCTTCTTAGAAAGTAAATTGATTATATATATCAAAACTTTGGCCAAAGTAGGTGTAAAAATCGTTGCTTACACTTTGTCGATTCACTATGATTCAAGTTTGTATAACTAGTCAAAAGTGTCATGCATGGTTGAAGTGTATCCATAGTTGTATGGTCATACTTTTTATGTAGGACACAAGACTAGATACTCAGATGTGCATTACTAGAGTTTCCATACCAAACTCTTCATCGAAGGGTAGGGCCACTTCTAGTTAGGAAGGTGTGTCGCTAAGTCAGTGGTTGGAGGGAAAGTGCTTGGGTGATGCTCTCCCTCTTGTAGACATTATAAATATATTTAAGTTAATATTTAAATATTTTATTATCTTGTTCCTGTAAAGAATGTTTTATCCCACATTGCAAAAAGTACAACCATTCACCGACTTAAGAAGCTATATCAGCAAGGCTATCCTTTCATTTGAGATGTGTTATGAGAATATGATATTGAAGTTATTTCTCCAGGGTTGCTAGAAATCAGTGAATGGGTTGTTCTGAGAACGAAACCCCTTAGAACCAAGAAGGTTTGGATGAAAACCCATTCCTTCAAGATTGGTGGATTCAAATGGAGTTCACATCTGAATTTATTGGTGAGTTTTGAAAACAATGAACAGTGGTCATGAATAGTGTCGCAGCTACAGTGATCGTGAGCAGTACCCGTGTGAACAGTGTCATAGCTACAATGATCATGAATAGTACTCGTGTGAATAGTGATTTGCTACAGTAATTCGCTACAGTGGCATGTCTAAAATCTAAACGTGGGCCTTGTTAGAGTACTTTGGGAGAGGTTTCTGAGATGTATGAGGCTAGATGTACCAATTCTCAAGGGAATCGATCACGCTAGATGTACCAATTCTCAAGGGAATCGAACGCAAAGGAGGTATCTATAGTTGTTGTTCGGGCATTTCGGGAACTCCTGTAACTGTTGCAACCACTTCCAGACTAGGTCGATATTATACCAGGTCTGAGTCTATATTATATTGCATCTTTCAACCTTCCTTACACTCAAAATTTATTAATGTTGAGGACTATTACTGTTGGTAATTAGGAAACCAGTGTGATATTGACTATTGTGTCTAATCAGTATTTGTTACCCTTATAAGACAATCATAGAGTCTGAAATAAGTATGTAATAAGATGATACCAGTGTCAATACTGCCCAGAATTAAGCATGGTGGACTATCAAACAATGTGAAGCATCACTAATAGTCTTATACACTTTCCCTTGAATATTATTATAGCTGACATAAATGTTTGAGTTGTTACAGTCCTGTTAGGATGTTTTTGAACAGCCTGTGTGGTGAAATCAGTTCTATATTGTACTCAGAAAGTATATCTAAATCTGTTGTTTCAATTGTCTTGTAATAGTTGTGTAATGGCTATGCTAGTGTAATGTGCCTAGAGCAGATATCTTAGAATTTAAATGTTGTTACAGATCCTAGACAACAAGTACAATATTTAAATATAATTTTGTTCATTGGAAAGAAAGTAATTCGTTTGTGTTTAGTAATTTCTCTTCTTGATGATTACTTTCATTGAATGTTACCAAGTCCATGCATAATGTTTATCATACAAAATCCAGTGTAGGAAGCTACAGAATGCAATGTCTAGCCTAGAAACTGAGGCGGATGGTAGATATAAGCCAGACGCTAAAGAAGCTGAAGAGAAACCCTCAAAAGGAAAGGCGTTTCTCCTAGAAAATCCAAATGCCCTTGCACAAAGAGCCACACACTTCAATCAATAAGCCAAAATCCTCAACTCAAAAGGTATAGCCATGAAGTAGAGTGTCTTCCAAATGAAGGAAGGACGCCATCTCTCAAACCCTCCTGAACTGATAAGGAAACGCTGGCTCACAACTCAAACCCCTGTATTTTTCTTATCTTATTTGTGTTTTTTTTGTTTTTTAGAGAAATTTTCTAGACAGAAGAGAAGGGGCGTACAACATAAAATGCTTATAAAATGTAAATTTGAGCTATTTTCTATAGAATGGAAGTGCAGAAGGTATTATTTAACTGAAACAAATAGATCACAAATGATAAACGTACCCGAAAGCTTCCAGATTATTTATTTAAGAAAATAAGTCCAATTTGCCATCCAAGATGGTGAAAACTGACAAAATCCAGTGTAGGAAGCTATAGAATGCAATGTCCAGCCTAGAAACTAAGGCAGATGGTAGATATAAGCCAGACGCCAAAGAAGCTGAAGAGAAACCCTCAAAAGGAAAGGCATTCCTCCTAGAAAATCCAAATGCCCTTGCACAAAGAGCCACGCACTTCAAACAATAAGCCAAAATCCTCAACTTAGAAGCTACGGCCATGAAGTAGAGTGTCTGCCAGATGAAGGAAGGATGCCATCTCTCAAACCCTCCTAAACTGATAAGGAAACTCAACAGAAACACAGATTTAGCTCAATAGAACCTTTGAATGAAGCTATCACAAATGCACTAATTCGACTGGTCTCTCACAATCTCAAAAATGCTCAACACTGAAGAAGATCTCATTCTCCAATGGAAGAACTTGCTCAAACCTTGGTCACAGAGAGTAGCACAGAAGAAAACCCAATTTGGAAAAGTCAAATGATCAAGAAGAGAGTTTAATTTGCCAAAAATGTTTCTATCCTCAAGGGGGCATGCATTTCAAGAAGATGACGCCCCTTTTCATCATTTAAATCTTTTAAAATATATTTAAGTCACTTTCAATAGTTTGACTTAAATATTTTGGGTGCCCACTTTGAAGATTAAGTGATTTAATTTTAAATCACTTTTCATGAAATATTTAAGTGATGTAAAAAGTATAAAGTCAAATTGACTTTATAATAAAGTGTTAAGTTAATAATTAACTTAAATCACTTAAATAATCATAACTCTCTCAAAACTCCATATAATTATGTGTCGTCAGAAGCTATCAACCCCTGAACTGCTAAGGCCTACTATTAGCCAATCACTGAACTTTGAACTGAGAATGAAAAATCTCCTCCAGATAATGTCACTGACCCTCTAAACACATCCTATTAGCCTACAAGGGTCCAAGAGATAGGCTAACTCAATTTTACCTGAGAACTGACTAGATCGGGGACATCACAGTCCACCCTCCCCGAATTTGCTTGTCCGCAAGCAAACTCAAAGCCGGATGCTGTAAAATACTGTCACCCTCCCAAGTTGCATCCTTTATCGGTAGATCTTTCCACTTTACCAGATATTCCCTAATAACCCGCCTCCGAAGATGATGCTCTCTAGAATCCAGAATGGCCTCAGGTATCAAAATCAACTTCCCCTCATCATCCAAGGGTGGTAAATCTGTAGAAGGATTCACCTGTTGTCCCAACGCCTTTTTGAGGTGTGACACATGGAACACGTTGTGAACCTTATTGTTCACCAGTAGATCTAACTCATAAGCCACTTCACCGACACGTCTAACAACTCTGAATGGTCCATAGTATCGTGGCTTAAGTTTCGCGGCACCCTTCTTACGAAGGGTGGACTACCTATAAGGCTGTAGCATCAAATACACCAAATCATCGATCTCAAAAGATCGCTCCACTCGCCTCTGATCAACATATTGCTTTTGCTGATTTTGAGCTTTCTGAATGTTCTCCCTGAGTGCTCTCATAATTCCCTGGTTCTCCTATAATAGATCCCCAGCACTATGTACTATGTTGTCACTCAGCAACAAATCTAGAATATTATAAAGTCAAATTATAATATTATAAAAATAATATATTTAATAATAATAATATATTTGTGATCTATTTGTTTCAGTTAAATAATACCTTCTTATATAATATATTATATAATAGTAATGTATATAATATTATAATTATATTATAAATTAACATAATATTATAAATATATTATATTAATTTTTATATTATTAAATAAATTTATTATTAAATTTATTATTATTATTATAAATTTATTATTATAACTCTAAATGGTCCATAGTATCATGGCTTAAGTTTCTCGGCACCCTTCTTACGAAGGGTGGACTGCCTATAAGGTTGTAGCATCAAATACACCAAATCATCGATCTCAAAAGATCGCTCCACTTGCCTCTGATCAGCATATTGCGTTTGTTGATTTTGAGCTTTCTAAATGTTCTCCCTGAGTGCTCTCATAATGTCCTGGTTCACCTGTAATAGATCCCTGGCACTAGGTACTTTGTTGTCACTCAGCAGCAAATCTAGAAAACTCGGACCATCATATCCATATAATGCTCGGTATGGTGTCATTTGAATACTCATGTGATGAGTGGTATTGTAACAATACTCACAAAGGTATAAACACTTCACCCATGCCTTCTTTTGCCCTGAACTGTAGTTCCTCAAGTATCCCTCCACCCATTTGTTGACTATCTCAGTCTGCCCATCTGTCTGTGGGTGGTAGTTGGTGCTCGGAGTGAGTTCTATCCCGCAAAGTTTGAATAACTCCTGCTAGAAGTTACTCATAAACCTATTGTCCCTGTCACTAACTATGCTCTGAGGCAAACCGTGCAACCTGAATACCTCTCGGAAAAACAAATCCGCCACCTGTGTAGCTATGTGAGTAGTAGTGATTGGGAAGAAATGTGCATACTTCGTCAATCGATCTACTACCACAAAAATGTTGTCTTTCCCTTGAGCTTTCGGCAATCCTGTAATGAAGTCCATAGAAAGGCATTCCCACTTCCTCTCAGGAATAGGAAGCGGCTGGAGTAATCTTGCAGGGTATGCATGTTCTTGCTTGTTCTGCTGACAAACAAGGCATTCCCTGACATACTGAAGAACAAATGACTTGAGACCTTTCCAAGAGAATCTCTCTCGTACCTTCCTATAGGTCTTAAAGTAACTGGGATGTCCTACCATAGGTGAATTGTGAAATGATCTCAATACCCTATCCCTCATCTCAAAAGTTGGGACTAGAAATATCCTCCCTTTGTAAATGATAAGATCATCTACAAGTGAGTATCTGTCATCCTATACTGTCCCATCCACTATGCTAGAATCCCATGGGTTCTTAGCATACTCCGCAACTATCATGTGTCTCCAGTCCTCTGCAA
Organism: Sequoia sempervirens; assembly: GCA_007258455.2. Lineage (NCBI taxonomy): Eukaryota > Viridiplantae > Streptophyta > Pinopsida > Cupressales > Cupressaceae > Sequoia > Sequoia sempervirens. The sequence goes on from VDFB02144021.1 coordinate 260,753, forward strand.
TCTCGGTAATGAAGCTCAAGTGCAGGCGGCGAGATAATGCGTCAGCAACCACATTCTGTGTACCCTTGACATAGGAGATATCAAAATCATAGGATTGAAGTTTGTTGACCCATTTTTGTTGTCTTTTATTCAAATCCCGCTGCCCTAGGAAATGTCTCAGACTATTGTGATTGGTTTTAACATAGAATTTTCTACTCTCTGTGACCAGGGTTTAAGCAATTTCTTCCATTGGAGAACAAGATCTTCTTCAGTGTTGAGCATTTTTTAGACTGTGAGAAATCATTTTGTAGTCTTCTATGCTTGGATTTGTCAGTTTTCACCTTTCTTGGCTGGAAAAATGGAATAATTTCTTATTTAAATAATCTGGAGCATTTTGGGTATGTTTGTAACTTGTAATCTCTTTGTTTCAGTTATTTAATACCTTTTGCACTTCCATTCTATAAATTTTAGCTCAGATTTACATTTTATAAGCATTTTAGAGGGTCGGTGACATTATCTAGTGGAGTTTTGTCATTCTCAGTTCAGAGTTCAGTGATTGGCTCAGAGCAAGCCTTGGTAGTTCAGGGGTTGATAGCTTCTGATGGCACAGAATTATATGGAGTTTTGAGAGAGTTATGATTATTTAAGTGATTTAAGTTAATTATTAACTTAACACTTTATTATAAAGTCAAATTGACTTTATACTTTTTACATCACTTAAATATTTCATGAAAAGTGATTTAAAATTAAATCACTTAATCTTCAAATTGACTTTATACTTTTTATAGCACAGAAAGCTATCAACCCCTGAATTGCCAAGGCCTGCTCTGAGCCAATCATTGAACTCTGAACTGAGAACGACAAAACTCCTTCAGATAATGTCACTAACCCTCTAAACACAACATGTTAGCCTACAAGGGTCCAAGAGATAGGATAACTCAACTGTACCTGAGATCATTGAAGGTAGTGTACATGGAGATAGATAGAGGACAGTTACTCCAGTACACACCTATGACAAGCCTACTCGGCCAACATTTATCAAAAATGATCCTGTTGAGGAGAATGTGGCTGAGGGAGGTGATGTGAATTTTGCAGATAACATCATGACACAGCATGATGAGTGGGATGCTTTTCCCCAAAGAGTTAAGGATCACCTTAACTTCGACAGATTTCTGAGCAAGAAAAGAGAGCATGGTAGAAATTGGACAGATAGGAGGCCTAAAAATACGTATAATGATCTAAGGCAGGCTACCAACAAACTTACTTTAACTAATTTTGATGGCAGTGACAAAGTCATAGCTCAAGCCTGGGTGAGCAAACTAGATACTTTTTTGACACTACGTCAAATGGCAGAAGAGGATGCCATAAGATTTGCAACACTTCACCTGGATGGCGTGGCACATGACTGGTGGCACCATGGCATGGTCACACTCCATCATGATAGGTTAACTTCTTACCAGCAATTCACTGACAGATTGGTTGAGAGGTTTGACAGGCATGATCCAAAACTTTACTTCAAATACCTTGCTCAGCTAAAGCAGTTAGGTAGCTTGGAGTCTTATATTGGAGAGTTTCAGAAGCTCTCGGTTATGGTTACCGGAATCTCAGAGAGGACACTTGTCATTCTATTTGTAGGTCTCCAGGAGCCAATGAAAGGTTGGATCAAGGCATTTGATCCACCTACCTTGCATGAAGCTATGAGAAAAGCTCGTAGCATGGAACTTACATCTTCACGTGGTAAGTTCACTTCAAATGTAGAAGCATCTTCATCCTATAATGATAGCAAATTATAAAATGTTGATGAAAAGATGAAGTTTGCAGCTTCATTGGACCGAGAAACAATAAATGATTTGCGTAAAAGGAAGCTATGTTTCTATTGCAAAGCTCCTTATGACCAAAACCACAATTGTCCTCTTAAGCCTAAGGTTACAAATAGACAAATGGAGTGGTTTTATGAGGGTGATGACATTGCTGATTTAATGGACCAACAAGTTGGTTTTAAGGATGGGAGTATGCGATCTATCATTCTCGTCAATGCAAAAAGTGAGAAGATAGAACAAGAGATTCTAGAGGAGGAGCATGAGATGATTTAGGAGGATTATCATTTTGCTTCTAGTTCCATGGGATCAAAGGTGTTTGATTGGGATCAGTACAGTTATGAGGCTTAGTTTGTACACAATCCTCTTTATGAGGCAGGGTTCATCACAATGGTATCAAACAAAAATCCACAAAGAAGAATAAATTATGCAAAGTCAAATGATCAAAGATGAGTTTCATTTGCAATTTCTCCCCTTTATGCAAAAAGGTGCGCACTTCTTGAAGAGCAACGCACTTTTGGTCATTTAAATACATTAAAATGTATTTAATTACCTTTTCAATAGTTATAAATTAAATCTTTGAAGTGGGCGCACCTTTTGAGTCACTTAAGTGATTTAATTTATCACTTTATAAACCTTAAGTCACTTTTAGATTTATTTAAGTGATTTTTTAATCTTTTTATAAAGTCAATAATAATATTATATTAATTTATTAAATATATTATATATTTATTATATTATATTAATTTATTAAATATATTATATTATATTAATTTATTTAATAATAAAAATTAACTTATTATAAATTATATTAAATATATTATATATTTATTATATTATATTATAATTATATAATTTATATTATTATTAATATATTTATTATTATAATTTTATAATATATTTAATAATATATTTATTTAATATATTTAATAATATATTTATTTAATAAATTTAATAATATATTTATTTAATAATATATTATTATTATTTAACATTATAAATATATTTAATTTAATATTTATTTATGTGGGATGTTTGCCACCTGTTCTTGTCCTGCAACAAGGCCTCTTAGTACATCTCTGGCTTCCCTGTCCTCGTCATTAAGACGGTTCCTGTATGGCCCTTCCTCATCTCTATCAGCCATGTTATCCAACTCTAAATCTTTGTCTTGTTCGACAAATGGAAATGTCAGAAACGGTTCAAAAGTACTTCTCTGATAACCAAGACCCCTACGTGAGTAGTACCTGTCAAACCTGTTCTAATGTGACTGCATAGAAACTACTAACCCTCCAAGCTGGTAGGATCAGTGCTCTAATACCACTATGATGAACTCTGTTGGCTCACAACTCAAACCCCTGTATTTTTCTTATCTTATTTGCGTTTTTTTTGTTTTTTAGAGAAATTTTCTAGACAGAAGAGAAGGGGTGTACAGCATAAAATGCTTATAAAATGTAAATATGAGCTATTTTCTATAGAATGGAAGTGCAGAAGGTATTATTTTACTAAAACAAATAGATCACAAATGATAAACGTACCTAAAAGCTTCCAGATTATTTATTTAAGAAAATAAGTCCAGTTTGCCAACCAAGATGGTGAAAACTGACAAAATCCCAGTGTAGGAAGCTACATAATGCAATGTCCAGCCTAGAAACTAAGGCAGATGGTAGATATAAGCCAGATGCCAAAGAAGCTGAAGAGAAACCCTCAAAAGGAAAGGTGTTTCTCCTAGAAAATTCAAACACCCTTGCACAAAGAGCCACGCACTTCAAGCAATAAGCCAAAATCCTCAACTTAGAAGGTACGTCCATGAAGTAGAGTGTCTACCAGATGAAGGAAGGATGCCATCTCTCAAACCCTCCTGAACTGATAAGGAAACTCAACAGAAACACAGATTTAGCTCAATAGAACCTCTGAATGAAGCTCTCACAAATGCACTAATTCGACTGGTCTCTCACAGTCTCAAAAATGCTCAACACTGAAGAAGATCTCATTCTCCAATGGAAGAAATTTCTCAAACCCTGGTCACAAAAAGTAGCACAGAAGAAAACCCAATTTGGCAAAGTCAAATGATCAAGAAGAGAGTTTGATTTTCCAAAAATGCTTATATCCTCAAGGGGCACGCATTTCAAGAAGATGATGCCACTTTTCATCATTTAAATCTTTTAAAATATATTTAAGTCACTTTCAATAGTTTGACTTAAATATTTTGGGCGCCCACTTTGAATAATAATAAATATATTATTATTATTATAATATATTTATAATGTATTTGACTTATTTTTATAATATTATAATTTAATAATATAATAAATATATAATATAATTTTATAATATTAATATATATATAATTATATATATATATAATTTTATAATATTAATATATATATATATAATCTTATAATATTATTATATATTATATAATTTATAAATATTATAATAGATTTATTATACTTATATTAATATATTAATAATAATAAAATTAATATAATATTTTTATTTTTATAATATACTATGGACCATTCAGAGTTATAATAATATATTTATAATAATAATAATAAATATATTAATAATAAATTTAATAATATATTTATTTAATAATATAAAAATTTGCAACACCTTTAGATCGTGAAACAATGAATGATCTACGTAGGAGGAAGCTCTGCTTTTACTGCAAGGGCCCATATGACTTCAACCATGAATCTCCCCTCAAGCCTAAAGGGAAAAACAAGCACATGGAGTGGTTCTTTGAGGGAGAAGACTTGACTAATTTTTCAGACCAGCAAGCTGCAATTTATGACATGGATGAGGAAAAATCAGAAAATGAGGCAGAAATTGTGGTTGAAACTGAGCTACTAGAAGCTCACATGTCGAGCATGCAGAGAGAGAACTCTTTCAGACCTCGAGGGATCTTAGTTGGTCAAAGAGTCATTTATCTTTTGGATATAGGTGCAACCCACAACTTCATTGATTCACGGTTAGTGGAGAAAAGGGGTATTCAAACTCAGCAGTTTGAAGGCATTCGAGTGAAGGTTGTGGATGGGTACACTCTCAACTGCGAGAGGATGATTTTGGATTTCCCAATGAAACTCAATAATTTTGAGTTTAAGGCAGATTTTTATATTGTGAACATGGGAGGTACAGATATAGTTCTCAGCATGAAGTGGCTTCATGCAATAGGAGAGTTCACATTTAATTTACGTGATATGGAGATGAAATTTAAAGTTGATGGTACAAATCATGTTCTCAAAGCCATCAAGGACAACAATGTAAAATAAATTTCACTTAGGAGAATGGAACGTTTGATTCGGCATGACATGGTGGATTGGGCAGCAAAGTGCAAGGTAATGCCTTAATAGAAGGAGCAGCAAGATTCTTCTTATCATCCAGATGTTCAGGCACTCCGGATCAAACATGCAAAGGTTTTTAGTGCTATCCCACCAGGTAGACCTCCTGATAGAGGTATTGAGCATATTGTAGAATTGGAGGAGGGCACAAAACCTATCATGATCACTCCTTACCGGCACCCCAAATGTTTAAAAGATGAAACTGAAAAAACTATTAAGGAACTTTTAGCTATGGGGTACATTAGGCTGAGTAAGTCACCCTTTGCTTCATTAGTTGTTTTGGTGAAGAAAAAGGATGGTGCACTTAGGATGTGTATTGACTATAGGATGCTCAATAGGAAGACTATTAAGAACAGGTATCCCATACCACAGATTGACGAGTTAATAGATGAGCTTCATGGAGCTTGTTGTTTCTCAAAGATTGATTTAAGGACTAGGTACCATCAGATCAGAGATCAAGAGGAGGATATTGAGAAAACCGCATTTTAATGCCACTGTGGACATTATGACTTCTTGGTTATGCCATTCGGTTTAACCAATGCTCCAGCCACATTTCAGTCCACAATGAACAGGGTTTTCCATCCTCACTTGAGGAAATTTGTTTTGGTGTTCTTCGACGACATACTAGTTTACAGCAGGTCTTGGGAGGAACACATAGTTCACTTGGATGCAGTATTGAGCATATTGGATAGGGAGTTCTTGTACGCCAAGGAATCCAAGTGTGCACTGGGATTGGGAGAACTTTTATATTTGGGTCACATCATCAGCAGTGAGGGAGTCAGTATGGATCCAGAGAAAGTTCGCGCTATTATTGATTGGCCTACACCTGAGACATTGACACAGCTTAGGGGGTTTGTAGGTCTATGCGCCTTCTACCGTCGGTTCGTTAGTGGATTCTCGCGTCATGCAGCACCACTGACAGATTTGACTAAGAAGGGAGCTTTTGTGTGGACACCTTTAGCACAGACGTGTTTTGAGAAGTTTAAACTTCTCATGACTACATGTCCAGTTTTGGCATTACCAGACTTCATCAAGCCGTTTGAGCTACATTGTGATGCCAACGGTGAGGGTATTGGGGTAGTCATCATGCAGGACCGACATCCTATAGCTTTTGAGAGCAAGAAGCTGAGAGGTCTTGAGAGGATCTTTAGCATCTACGACAAGGAAATGTTGGCCATCATTCATGCCATGGCCAAGTTCAGGAAATATTTGGTTGGTAGTAAATTTTGTGTTAAAATCGATCACAATAGTTTGAGACATTTCCTAGGGCAGTGGGATTTGAATGAAAGAAAACAAAAATGGGTCAGCAAACTTCAATCCTATGATTTTGACATCTCCTATGTCAAGGGTACACAGAATGTGGTTGCTGACGCATTATCTTGCCGCCCACACTTGAGCTCCATTACCGAGATTGCAGAGGACTGGAGACACATGATAGTTGTGGAGTATGCTAAGAACTCGTGGGCTTCTAGCATAGTGGATGGGATAGTACAGGATGTCAGATACTCACTTGTAGATGATCTTATCATTTACAAAGGGAGGATATTTCTAGTCCCAACTTCTGAGATGAGGGATAGGGTATTGAGATCATTTCACGATTCACCTATGGTAGGACATCCCAGTTACTTTAAGACCTATAGGCTGGTACGGGAGATATTCTCTTGGAAAGGTCTCAAGTCATTTGTTCTTCAATATGTCAGGGAATACCTTGTTTGTCAGCAAAACAAGCAAGAACATACATACCCTACAGGATTACTCCAGCCGCTTCCTATTCCTGAGAGGAAGTGGGAATGCTTGTCTATGGACTTCATTACGGGATTGCCGAAAGCTTAAGGGAAAGACAACATTTTTGTAGTAGTAGATTGATTGATGAAGTATGTACATTTCTTCCCAATCACTACTACTCACACAGCTACACAGGTGGCGGATTTTTTTTCTGAGAGGTATTCAGGTTGCACGGTTTGCCTCAGAGCATAGTCAGTGATAGGGACAGCAAGTTTATGAATAACTTTTGGCAAAAGTTATTTAAAGTTTGTGGGACAGAACTCACTCCGAGCACCAGCTACCACCCACAGAAAGATGGGCAGACTGAGATAGTCAACAAATGGGTGGAGGGATACTTGAGGAACTACAGTTCAAGATAGCAAAAGGCATGGGTGAAGTGGTTATACCTTTGTGAGTATTGTTACAATACCACTCATCACATGAGTATTCAAATGACACCATACCGAGCATTATATGGATATGATGCTCCGAGTTTTCTAGATTTTTTGTTGAGTGACAACAGAGTACCTAGTGTTGGGGATCTATTATAGGAGAACCAAGACATTATGAGAGCACTCAAGGAGAACATTCAAAAAGCTCAAAATCATAAAAAGCAATATGTTGATCATAGGCGAGTGGAGCAATCTTTCAAGATCGATGATTTGGTGTATTTGATGCTATAGCCTTATAGGTAGTCCACCCTTCGTAAGAAGGGCGCCGAGAAACTTAAGCCACTATACTATGGACCATTCAGATTTGTCAGACGTGTCGGTGTAGTGGCTTATGAGTTAGATCTACCGGTGAACAGTAAGGTTCACAACATGTTCCACGTGTCGCACCTCAAAAAGGTGTTGGGACAATAGGTGACTCCTACAGATTTACCACCCCTGGATGATGAGGGGAAGTTGATTTTGATACCTAAGGCTATTTTGGATTCCAAAGAGAGTCATCTTCAGAGGCGGGTTATCAGGGAATATCTGGTAAAGTGGAAAGATCTACCGACAGAGGATGCAACTTGGGAGGGTGACAGTATTTTACAGCATCCAGCTTTGAGTTTGCTTGCAAACAAGAAAATTCAGGGAGGGCGGACTGTGATGTCCCTGCTCTAGTCAGTTCTTAGGTACAGTTGAGTTAGCCTATCTCTTGGACCCTTATAGGATAACAGGTTGTGTTTAGAGGGTTAGTGACATTATTTGGAGGAGTTTTTTCGTTCTCAGTTCAGAGTTCAGTGATTGGCTCAGAGCAGGCCTTGGCAGTTCAGGGGTTGACAGCTTCTGACGGCACATAATTATATGGAGTTTTGAGAGAGTTATGATTATTTAAGTGATTTAAGTTAATTATTAACTTAACACTTTATTATAAAGTCAAATTGACTTTATACCTTTTACATCACTTAAATATTTCATGAAAAGTGATTTAAAATTAAATCACTTAATCTTCAAAGTGGGCGACCAAAATATTGAAGTCAAACTATTGAAAGTGACTTAAATATATTTTAAAAGATTTAAATGATGAAAAGTGGCGTCATCTTCTTGAAATGTTTTCCCCTTGAGGATATAAGCATTTTTGGCAAATCAAACTCTCTTCTTGATCATTTAACTTTTCCAAATTGGGTTTTCTTCTATGCTATTCTCTGTGACCAGGGTTTGAACAATTTCTTCCATTGGAGAACAAGATCTTCTTCAGTGTTGAGCATTTTTTAGACTGTGAGAGACCAATCGAATTAGTACATTTGTGAGAGCTTCATTCAAAGGTTCTATTGAGCTAAATCTGTGTTTTTGTTGAGTTTCCTTATCAGTTCAGGAGGGTTTGAGAGATGGCGTCCTTCCTTCATCTAGCAGACACTCTACTTCATGGTCATACCTTCCGAGTTGAGGATTTTGTCTTATTGCTTGAAGTGTGTGGCTCTTTGTGTGGCTCTTTGTGCAAGGGTGTTTGGATTTTCTAGGAGAAATGCCTTTCCTTTTGAGGGTTTCTCTTTAGCTTCTTTGGCGTCTGGCTTATATCTACCATCTGCCTCAGTTTCTAGGCTGGACATTGCATTTTGTAGCTTCCTACACTGGATTTTGTCAGTTTTCACCATCTTGGCTGGCAAACTGGACTTATTTTCTTAAATAAATAATCTAGAAGCTTTCGGGTACATTTATCATTTGTGATCTATTTGTTTCAGTTAAATAATACCTTCTACACTTCCATTCTATAGAAAATAGCTCAGATTTACATTTTATAAGCATTTTATGTTGTACGCCCCTTCTCTTATGTCTAGAAAATTTCTCTAAAAAACACAAATAAGATAAGAAAAATACAGGGGTTTGAGTTGTGAGCCAATAGGGTTCATCACAGAGGACACCTTGACAAATGAACTCTTGTGAGTTATGAATGTGTATATGTATATGATCATGAATCAATTGTTATCTGTATTTAAAAAAATGAGTTCCATTTACTTGGAATTATATAATGTTATTTCATTTGTGCAAAGACATGAAAATTTTGATGCAATGTGCAATTATGTTATTGAAGAAGAAAATTTAATTTCTTTGTTTTTGGAAAACTTACATTATTCACTTTCTAAGTCAAAACTTAGGTGAAAATTGTTGAGTAAGGAATGTGTTTGTTACACAAAATATAATGAAACAACAGGCCAGCTAGCACCACAATTAAAAGAGTTTTGAAGTTGGGGACTGGTTTTCTTGAGATTGTAGTCTTATAAGAAATTATCTACAAAATGGTAAAAAATAACAAGTTATCACCAAAATATTATGGTCCATACTAGATTATCTAGAATATAGCCAATGTCACCTACAATATTGATTTACCTCCAACAACAAAGATGCATCCAATTTTTTCATGTTTTATGTTTAAATAAAGTGATTGGGAATGATATCCCTACATATATAGTATTACAAAGTTAGATGATAATGTATTCCTAAACTCTATAGATTTGATGTACTCAATTATATTATTCAACATTATATAAAATGGTGATCCATACACATCATCCTGATCTTAGTGGGTTTGTTTATCCATTAATAATTATATAAGTTGACACTAATTTGATGACTTTCAACTTGTGCACTTTATTACAAGCCAAAGGAAATATTTTTAGATTTTGATTCATTCTAATTTTGAACTATTCAAATAATTTAATTTTAAATTAAAATATACATATTCTCTAATTGAAAATTATGTTTTCTATGAAATTTTCATATTTCTTGAATATTGAATAATTTGTGAAAACAAAATTTATTGTCTCGCTAATTTATGATTATATTGATTTAAAGTATGCCAATAATTAATATTCACATAGATAATTATAAAAATTTATAGTGGAGTATATTAGAATAATTTACCCATACACCCTTCCTTTAATTATATTTGTGGAGCTATATAAATATTTTAAAATAATGGTTATGGGAGATATAATTCAAAAATGTAGCATTCCAATTGGTTGAAAAACAAGGTGAAAGAAAGATACAATATGAAATTATGCAAGTGAATTCAAATCTGAAAATCAAATTACCAAATCCGATTTAAACATGTGATTGCAACATACATCACAATATAAAAATCAACAAACAAAATGTGACACCAGATTTACGTGGAGAAACCCTTTCGAAAAAAAAATCACACGAGAAAAGAGGGAAAGTATATTGGCAATCTTCAAATGAGAGTACACAATAATACACTTCACTAATGATCTCATATCAACCTACTAGCACCCTATTACTTGTAAGAACTCAATATAAAACTACCATCCCATGGCTCTGATTTATAGAAATTGTGGGAAGTAAAACCATGAATGGTAAACCAAAACAAGAGGCATAAAACCACCTAAAAAATCCCACTTGGATAGACAAAAGACATAATCAAATATTAATTAGAAATTCAAGACTTCCACATGGGTGCCTAACCCATAGCCCATCCAACTGCTTTCTTTTTGGATGCTTTAGCTACCTTTCTGCTCCCCAATGGAACACCAATGGACACCTTTTCTTCTCCAATCTTGGGCACCCCATCCAAGACCTTTCATATTCCATTTTGGACGCCTAGGAAAGATACCTTAATTGTATTTGATGTGTAACCTCCACCAAAACTAAATCCTCTTTAAAATATAATTACAACATTCCAAAATTTAATATTTTTCTCTCATATCCCCTAGAACACATTCCAAGGAACATGGAGACATACAAATGACATAGGATTACAAGGTTAATGTCACCTTATCCTAAAATTCTCCCACTTGAAATTATACATTTTAATTACATCCAAGAGACACAAAACATAAAATCAAGTATAGTGATCAAGGCTCATGGTCTTCCTGCACCAAGAGAAGTTAACCATGGTCACTGCCTTTGTAAGAGAATCTACAATATTATCCAAAGTGTCAACCTTTTTCTATCAATACCTTACCATTCTTAACCATCTCTCACCCAAAGTGATACTAAACATCAACATGCTTAGTACGAGCATGATACATAGGAGTTATGTTCAAACAAATAGCACTCTAACTGTCACATCCAATCCTCACTATCCCACAATCAAAACCAATTCCATTACCAAGCTTTTGTAACCATATTGCCTCCTTATAGGCATGTGTAGCAGCCATATACTTTGCTTCAATGGTGGAAAATGCAACTGTAGGCTACCTCTTACTCATCCAACTCACTACTCCTCCAAACAAAGTAAATAGATTTCCATTGGTGGACCTTCGACTATCCAAGTCACCTACCCAATCTGCATCAACAAACCACTGTATGTCTAATGACTTGTCCAAATAATTAGTACCATGATAAACCAAACAGTAATTAGAAGTACCTCACAAATATCTAAACACCCTTTTAACAAAAGTCCAATGCTCTCTACCAGGATTAGGCATAAACTTGCTCATAACTCCCACTGCTTGGGATATATCTAGTCTAGTGCAAACCATTTCATACATCAAACTACCAATGACACTATCATAAGGAACCATAGACATATCCTCAAAATCATCATCAGAATTAGGACACATATATAAGCTCAACTTAGTACCAACTAGAAATGGAATACTAACTAGCTTACAGTCATGCATATAAAACCTCTGCAAAATAGTATCAACATACTTACTCTGACTTAACCAAAGCTTTATGTGAACACGATCTATGTTGATCTCCATCCCAAGAATATATTTTGTAGCCCCCAAGTCCTTCATATCAAATGTGCTAGAAAATTGTGTCTTGAGCTCACTAATCATCACCTTTCTATTACAAATAAACAACATATCATCAACACACAAGACAATAATCAAAACTTGATCATCAATAACCTTAATGTACACACAATGATCCTCCTCACTCCTATGAAAACCCAACATCAATGCAAAATAATCAAACTTTTGGTACCACATTTTGGGTGACTGTTTCAAAGCATAGAAAGATTGCTTCAACCTACAAACCAATTGCTATTTTTCTTTCACAATAAAATAATCAGGTTGTCACATATAAACTTCCTCCTCAAGATCCTCATGCATGAATGTAGTTTTAACATCCATTTTATCTATCTCAAAATCACAAGAAACAACAATAGATAATAAGAATCTAATAGAAGTTAATTTAGCAACAGGAGAGAAAATTTCACCAAAATTAACTCCCTCTCTCTAGGAGTAGCCCTTAGCCACTAATTTGGGCTTGTACTACTCTAATAACCATCTGCTCCAAATTTCTTTATAAATAACCACTTGCATCCAATGGGCTTCCTTCCTTTGGGTAAACTAACAAGATCCCAGGTGTCACAACTATCCAAAGCCATCATCTCCTCTTGCATGGCCTACAACCAAGACTCACTTTCCTCTGAAGAAAGAGCCTCCCCGTAGGATCGAGGTTCATCATCAGTACTCAACAAAGAAAATACACAACGATAATCTGATGGGTTATACCTGTCAATTGGATTCCATTGCCTTGTGTACCTCCTCAAGGTAGGAGTAATGGACTCTACCTATTCTTCTTCTTCTTTGTCCTCATCCTACACATCCTCTAAACTATTTGATAGCTCGTCTTCTCCATCATTAGATCCATCTAATTGTTCTTCCACATGTGCATATTCATGCTTCTCAATCTTTGTCTATTTTTGTCTTATCTTTCTCCCTTAGTTGTTCTTCTCTTGAATAATATTTAAACTCCCTAAAAATCACATCTTTAGAAAAGATCATTTTACAATTTAGAGGATTCCAAATCTTATAACCTTTTACATTCTCAGTGTAACCAACGAAGATGCATTTATGAGCTTTTGGATCCAGTTTAGATCACTCCTCTTGAGGCACATGAACAAAAGCCTCACAACCAAAGACCCTTAGGTGTGAAATAGAAGGCTTTTTGTACCTATCCACACTTGATAAGGATTTTTATCAACAAGAGTTGAACAAGGAGATCTATTAATCAAATAACAAGCAATACCAACCACTTCTACCCAAAAGAATCTATCAAGATTAGCACCACTCAACATGCTCCTAGCTCTTTCCATCAAGGTTTGGTTCATTTTTTCTACTACCCCATTTTGTTGGGAAGTATGACTATTCTTCTATCGAGCAATACCTACATGCTTACAAAACTCATCAAATTATGTGGAACACTATTCACCCCCATTATCAGATCTCAACACTTTTATCTTATAATATAATTGCTTCTTAACTAAGGCCTTAAATTCCTTAAACTTAGCAAGAAATTCACATTTAGAATGCATAAAATAAATCCATGTGTATCTTGAGACATCATCAATGAAAGAATGAATGATTTCTAACAATCTTTTTTCCTTATTAATTCCATTAGGAAATGAAGATCTATTATGTTTACCAAACACACAATGCTCACAGAAATCATTTATGCCAATAGAATAATCAGAAATATTGTCAACCAACGTTTTATTAAGAATGATCATAAGACCCTTTTTACCAATGTCACCCAATCTATGATGCCACAAAATACATTCATTTTCAATGCTAGTCTCTATCTGAGATACTTTGGCTATCACTGAAATCTCTCTTACCAACCTACAACCAGAGTTGTCAAATGTCACATGCATTCGAGAATCATTCAACTTGGATATTGAAAGTTAATTTCTCGCAAGTCCTGGAATATGTAAAACATCATCTAGGGATTTAATTCTCCCATCACTAAAACACAAATTTACCTTTCCCTTACCAAAAATCTTCTTAGTGGTGTTATTGTAGGGCCTCTCTAATGTCTGATTAACTTGGTGCTACAAGTAGACACACAATTCAAATGGTGGATTCCTAACTGAACAATTCATCTTCTATGAGAAGCTTCATTTAATTATCAACCAGGGTTTCGTAAGCTTTTGATAGTTTTAGCACTATATATGCATTCATAGATTCTAACACACCCTATATCAATGAGTATAGGTGATTGCACCTGTATAGAAAACTAGAAAAGGAAATGAATGTGTTTAACTTGAAAACTAGGGGAATAAACTTAAGTTGATGTTTATGCTACGAGTACTTATCACTCGAGTTTATGACTATTAACTTCTAAGACTGAACTGTAACTAATCACTCCTGAAGTATGAAACACACATTAAGCTACAAAATCCAATTCAATTGCATAATTATATTCATGAATTCCACATGCATGAAACTAGAAACTATCTTAACTAAATTCAACAATGCATAAATTAATCTAATAACAGGAAAAGAGTGGATAGCAGTACCTCAGGTGGCCCTTGTTGGAGTTATTGCTTCCACAATAGATTTCAACACTTACTACTTAATCAACAAATCGTGATATTAAACTAGCTGCTTTATTGCATGAAAACTCTAAACTTTGACAAGAATCTACTAATTTTTTCTCATTCAACAATACATATATATTATTCAACTGATAACAAAAAAACTAACAATGATCAACTATCAACTAGTAATTCAACAAAAACTAACTAGATAACTGACTAAATTCACTCCTCACAATAGATCCCCCTATATAGGGTCTACGAGGAGTCTTATTCCTTCTAGGACTGGAAACAAAACCATTATTTATGTGTCCACTCTCCCTCAAAGATAGGGAGAGGACTTAGTCTTGTAACATAAAACCATAATTGAAAAGTACAAGAGAAACTAAATTGGAACTCTGCCCTAACAGTTAACTATCATGACAGATATATGTTTCATGGAGACTGTCACATCACGGGTCACTCCTGCTCATAACATACTTCTTCTTCCAGTCATCTTATTTGGTGGATAAGAATGTGCTTGTGGTGACTCACAATTGACCATTTAATAGTCACCTTTGTTTTCCTTTGGATTTGTTGCGCTTCAACCATTTTGACTTCTCCCATGTAACTTCTACAGTCCTTATGTTGCAAGCTATAAATCTAGTTGTTACGGGTTTCAATCCTTCTAGCTACAAGAAGTTAGTTTCATCCCTAAAGAATACACATCATTAACAATCATAATTTAATCATAGAATCATATTGAAATTCATAAACATTCATACATTCACACTTACAAATGTCAACATATCATATTTGTATTTCCACTTACTAAAGTTTGGTTTGAATTGTATGAAAGGTATAAAAGATGTATGAAGTCTTAGGAATGCTTGTGAAACTTGGTAGTTTGCAATGATAAAAATATAAACTAATGAAGGAAAACTAGCCATAAAGTAATCCCATCACTTCCCCCCAACTAAGTTGTTTGCTTGTCCTCAAGCAAATTTTTAAGGTTGGAGGTTATATTGCAAAGTCGTCTCTCTAAAATCAACCGCAGTGAACTCATTTTCCCTACTTCAGGTAATAGCCTTTTTGGTTTGAGAGCTTTTCTAATCTCATGTTTTTTGCTACCTCTTCTTCCCCTCATTTCCTCTCTATCCAATGTGTTACATGAAATGGGAGGTTATGAGGATGGAAGAAAAGTGGAAACTAGGTAACTCCATTTTTTAGTGCAACGTTTGTATACTTGTGAGACCTACGAATTGTGGCTATATAGTTGTAAACAAAGTGTGGCCCCTTTCTTTTCAGCTCCAATGACAGCTCTTCCCACATTTTCTAAATGAATTTAAAGGCTTCATTGATGGTCCCTTTTGCTAATCCCTTCATCCTACTATAATCTTGTTTTCTACAATCCATTATCTTATTTCCAACTCCTATGTGATTCAAGAGATCCAACCGTTGATCTATTGTTGCATTTGGATCCACTGACTCCTTCCTGAGTTGTAAGGAAATAGATTTTTATTTTTTATGATATTCTTGTATAATTGTCCCCTTTGATACCCATTCCTAACATAAGAGGTCAAATCTCTTATTTGGAGATCTACAAACATCAATGGATTCCAAGCAGTTTCATTTAAAAGAACAAAATTGTGTAGATAGAACTCACACAATTGATCCTACATCTCTAGTGTGGAGTTGTAAAAAGTATCTAAAAATAAATGTTTCATGTTTATTGCAACAGGAAGATCACTAATCAATTCACTAAATTTAAAACATAAAAATTTCACTTATGTTTCTTGATTTTCTAATTCCCTGGTGTGGTTAGATACCATTTCATCTCTCCCTTGCCCATTCATTCTCTTTCTAGGAGAATTCTTGTGTTTTCTTCCATAGTTCAATACCTAGGGACACTACAGTTGGTCTAGTGGGGGTTTTAATAGGTCCAATTGAGCTTTGGGATATTGCATCTTTCCCTTCTATTTCTACCATAACAAGTTGTGCCAGTATCTCTAATTTTGACCCATGCTCAAACTTTTGGAGTATTTCCTCCAATTATTTGATTCTAGTATCCCATTCATTGTCCTTCTACTAATATATTTTTAACAATTCCTCCAACTGTTTTATCCTCTACATTGCTTCTTGCAATTCCTTATCCGTATTCCTCTCTTCAATAAAAATTTCCTCATCTTTCTCTAAAAATTGTTCATCTCCCATTTCACCTATATATTCACAACCCTCTAAAGCAAGTCTTTTTGGAGATTTTTTCCTCATCTTTTTAGCTACAAAATTTCTTCTAAATCTGACTCGGAAGTGGTAGGAAAATATAATTAAATTGTATAATTGGTATGTTTATATTTTCACCAGGGAATCTGGATCTGTCTCAATCATAACATCTTTTGTTTTTTTTCTTGTACCTCTCATTGGCCCCTTCTTCCTGAGACGATGTGATTACCTCCTAGATTGTGTGGGCTTCTTCTTCCCCCTTGCAGGTGTAAGAGAAGAAGCTCCACTCTTTCTCTTTTTACCTTTTGGTGGCTTCTTAGAAACAAGGGTTTCTTGCTTGGTTTCCATTGTGGTTGCTCAGTAGAGGTTGCAAGTTATGTTTCTTATAAACCTTTCTCTTTTGGTTCTCTCATGTTGCAGGTAGGTGTTACAGTAGGAGAACCAGAGGGCATTTCTCCCTTGGGAGTAGCCACAACAAGCTCTTCTATTCTTTGTTCCTGGCCCCTATTTTCTTCATTAGGAAATTCAAGAATATTATTGATATTACTACAATTGAGAAAATCTTCCCGTACACATTTAGGAATTGAACCCTAAGGTTCCTCTTGACCAATAATGTGACTAAACAAAAATGAGATAATGCTTGCTAGTTTTTTTTCTTTTATACTTAGAAGACATTCTTTTCAACACATTATACAAGAAGTTAAGAACATTCACATGTCGTTCGTGGCATAAATGACAAAAATTTAAAACGGATTGTATACAGTAATGACCGTCTTCCATCACATGTTAAGTATCTAATTATGTGAAAATCTATTGAAGCCCAAATCCAAGGCAAAGACGAGTGTTTGGTACCTTGTGAGGAAGAGTCCAAATTTTCTCCTAGCAAGGAGAATTCATTCCTCGTTGCAATTGCATCTACTCACTGGAAACTCCTTTCCTACTCTTGGAAGATCAATCACTTCAACTACAATTTCCCCTGATGCATCTACCCTCAAACCCTTAACAATTGCCTCATCATTTCGTAGTGTGTTGTAAAATTGTTGGGTCATCACTTCATTAAATTTTGTTAAGCCTTAGGAAATAATCCAACTAGCCAGCTTACTGGATGATAGGCAAGCATTGTCTATATTCCAGTAGCAAATTGTGTGTTGTTGGTTCCTTTCTCACAATGTCACCACCCATTGCAATGCTTCAACAATCTGTGGTCACTCACTATGCTTTGTTTTGCTCTATTTTTTTCTTTGCCACCCCAATTATACTACTTATGCTATGTTGTATGCTATATCATTCAAATCCACTTCTTAATTTTGTTTCTTAGCACTTCGTTCTTTCCTATGAATTCTCTTTCTCTTGAAAATGGTGAAAAATGAAATGACAAATATTTTTGCAAAAAGGTTTTGAAAATCAAAAAAACTAAGGAATAATCTTGAATACCCCTCCCCCAAACTAAAGTTGTTAAGTGTCCTCACTTAGTGTGTACAAATTGGGCGAAGTCATAAATTAGAAGTAGTGGAAAGTTTTAAACATCATATTTGACATGCATGAATAAATGATAAATATGCATAAAATCTATCTTCAATGATAATTATGATATTAATGTGGAGTGTACTTGTAGGAATTGTTTGAAATGAAATGTAACTCGTGTTATCCCAAGGTTCACTCTAACAAAATAGATTATTAAGAATTCATTAAATCTAAATTTGTTTTTTTACAATAAGGCTGAATGCAACCCTCCATAAATTGAAACTAATTTAAAATATATTTTCCTTAAAATAATTTAAGACAAAACTTAAAGGGAAATCACTATGAAGAGAGTTCAGATCATAGAGATGTTACTAAATGGCTAATAGACTTTTAGAATCCAAGGAAACTAAAATAAAGTTAACTATGGAAAAAAAAAACTTTTGCCTTGGTTAAACTAGGGAATCTATTAGCAATCAAAGTTGAGCAAGGGATCCAACTAAAGGACTACAATTAATTTTTATATCTTACACAAAACTTCTAGAGGCATTCTAAGTTCCAAATGCATAAACTTTTTTAGAGACACCACTAGAAGTGTTACCCTCAAGTTTCCACTAATAGAGGCTTCACCACTCTATAGTTGATCACTCTATTGAGTTCTAAACTAGGTAACTATGACTACTTTTGGCTCTTAGGATCAAATGAATTCGATTAGAATTAACAAAGGTGAGACTTTGTAGGTATCCTTATGCATGTAAGAATTGCAACCTAATATCTAGATTACATGACTTTTTTCACTATAGTAAACTATATAATTATTACCTTATTATTAACATGATTCTTAGCCATGTCAACCCTTTGATCCTCAAGAAAAATCTCCCTAAAAAATATATTATGAAATCATAAGAATTCATCATGATACTTAAATAGTACACCACCTTATGTAACTACCTCTAGCCAATTCCCAGATTCATAAAGATATTCCTAATTGGGAAACTCTAAGTCAAATCATCAATAATCTTCATAGTGGGACACATCAATTACAATCCTCACCCATTTTCCCTATCTAGACCCACCATAAATCATCATAATCAATTTAGTAGAAAATTTACATCAATAGAAAATACCATGTGTTCATTATCTTCTTTTCTAGAACCTACGCTACATTTTATCTCTTCTTTCTTATACCCTCTTCCCTCAATCCACTTCTTCATTATCTTCCCCATAGAATGCATATAAATTTACAACATTAAAAACCAAATAAATATCAAAATTTTGTGGAAAATACATGATCCAATTTTCTTATGTTTTAGGCTTGTTATATGTCCCTTGGTGAAATCTCTCTCAACTCAATTATATCACCACTAAATTTCCCTCTTTAATACCTTTGACCTTATTACAATTTAGTTTCCAACTTTTGTAGAGTCCTCCAAAAATGACTTGGAAATTTTGTATTTGTGTTTGAAATAATTATCTTTGGAACACCATGCAATCTAACTTCTTTGGAAAACATATTTTTCAGTCCAATGAAATTTATTTTTTGCATGCAATAAATGAACCGTATTAGCAATGTCACACACATGCTCAAAGCATTAAATATTTGGTTTTTGTTTTTTTGACTAGTGCTTCAAAAAAAGTATAGCCCTACAAAAAAAAATCCCTCTTTTTATGTATTATATTTAACTTATTTTGGGTGCTCACATAACATCTCACTATCTATACATAAAATAAACTCCTCAAGTACCAAGTAGTGCCTCCAACATCCAAGTGCTTGTATAATGGCATAAAATTCAACATCGTAGGTAGAATAATTATTCCTTGCCTCAATCAACATCTTAATTTAAAATGTTATTAGCTTTCCTTCATAGCCCAATATTGTTCTAACTCCTGCATGTTAAGCATCACAATCCACCTAAAGCACCTTTTTGAAATTTGGTGATGTAAAAATATGGGTTTCTCTCACATTCTTTTTTAGTAATTAAAATATTTATGCTTTGATTAAGGTAAATTGATTTTGATGAGACCATAAACCTAGTACAAAATATGGAACTAAACATAAGGCCAACACAAGGAGTCCCTAGATGGGACAAAACCAAACAAATGTAGCTAAGTTACCAAACCAAAACAAACATAAGTGCAACCAAGTTTCTAGGAACAAAATAGAACCCAAGGATCCAACTGAAACAATGTCAAACACTTCCCTATCTAGCCTCACACCCTTAACTCCAGTGTACAATTGGGATATAGATTGGGAAGACCTTTCATCCACCTTTGAACAATTATTCTTAAAATATTATCTAAATCCCCAATTATAGGAGAAGAGGGGTAGATGCCCCTCAAAAAGGCCCATCCATGGGCATAATACTAACAAAGGAATGTCAAACAGGAGATGTTGACCATTGAACAACCACCTCAAGAGCAAACATATTTTGCATCAAGATTAAAGAAACAATAGAAGTGAGAGGTTGAAAACAAAAACATTAGCATAGTGGGACCCCACAATAGGATTCAAAGGAGTTATAGTAGGAATACTCACCATAATTGCTCCACTCCCATGAGAAACCCTCTCTATAGTGTGATTTGAAGGGGGAACAAGAGGAATAGAGTCAACATCCTAAGAAGACTTGTCATCAAAAGCATTGATAGTCAAGTGACAGTTATAAGCATTCCTCCACCATGTAGCTACACTAGCATCAAGAGAGTAAACAATTGAAGCCAATTCGCCAATAATAAAACATCACCTACATTTGAAGGGGAGGTCTGCATAGTCAATCCGTTGAGTCCATGACCTATTTCCCACTATCAAAATAATTTCCCTATAAAGAGCCTTGGAGATATCTATGTCCACCTAAACATGAGAAAACATATAATGACTCATAAAGGAAGTAGTAGAATCAACCTTCAAGAAATGACCAATTGCATTTCTAATGACCTTGTAGTAGGAGTCTTCTTAGAATTGGAGAAGATTTAGCAACCTCACCCAAACTGATTTGATATTGTGGTTTGAAGGAGATGAACCAAGGCTTGATGAAGAGGGACTATTCTTCCCACATCCAAAGCCTTTCGACAAGCACCAAATCAATATCCTTTGAAGAGTCAAAAGACACAATGAATAAGCCTTTGACACAAGGATATAGGTTGACTTTTCCACCAATAAGAGGCTTCCAATATTCCATAACCCATTTGTGTAAGTCAAAAAGAAAAGGCCACAAGTTGTTGAATCTATAAACCAAGGTCCAACAAAGATAAACTCGTTTGCTTTATGTCATGCTCTATCCACAAACAATGATATGAAAGTATTGTGAATAGGAGAGAAAGCATTTTTTTTCTCAAAATGGTGATCAGGTAGGAACCCCCAAACTAGCAATGGCTACATAAGAGCCGCGACCTAACCTATAAGCATCATACTAAACAAAACCAAGAGCCCCCAAATCATCTAGCAAATCCCACTACCCACACAACCATCCCCAAGAGGCCTAAGGTTGTCATGACCATTGCTATAGCCAGAGGAGGCACCATTTAGTAACAAAAAACACAAGTGCAACCATAATAAGCACACATCTCAACCCAAAATACCCACACCATATGTGGCAGAACCCCTACCAAGGAGGATTTGTTAGTAGCATCTATGCCCTCGCCAAAAATTGTGGCCCTGGAGAGGGGCAAAAGTTTTTAATTTGAATCTAGGTTATTAGATGAAGCGAGTGGGAGAGTAGACAAATCCATTTAAATTATCATGTACGTTTTTTCAGCTAAAAATTTTATGTCCACAAATTATCTCTCTCATGCAATATGTTATTGATACAACAATATTGCTAAAATTCTTGATCAATTTTCTATAAAAGGTTGTTAAACCATGGATGCTTCACCTCTCATATGCTTCTCAAAGTAGGCCTCAACAATTTCCTTCACCATTTCTTCATCCAATCTTACTCCATCTTTTGAAATGACAAATTCCAAGAATACCAAACTTGTCTACATAAACTTATATTTCTTCAAGTTTTCATAATTTTTTTACTTACTTAACCATTATATTATCATTCTCAAAGGCATCAAGTGCTCTTGCTCTTCTTTACTCTTACTATGTATCAAAATAAGCTACCACAAACTTAATGATATAATCTCCCACTACTTTGTTCATCATCCTCATAAATGCATCGAGCATTGGACAATTTGAATGGCATCACCAATCACTCATATAAGACTTCCCTAGGCTTAAATGTTGTTTTTCATTCATCACCTTCCAAATCTGAATTTGATAGTAGCCACTCTGTAGGTCAATCTTAGTAAATATGAAGCTCTTGCAAGCACATCCATTATGGCATCTACGCAAAGTATAGGAAATCTAAATTTGATGGCAATTAGGTTTACTACCTTGCTATCATCACACATCCTCCATGGTCCATCATTATTAAGAGTTATTGATGTAAGATTTGTACAATGACTCACTCTCCCTTACAAACTAAGTTACGTATCTATTCACTTTGGAATGTTTTATTGGGCTCATCCTATAAATTGCCTAATTATGTAGGGTTGATCCTAGAATTAAATCAATGTTATGTTGAATGCCTCCCATTGGTGGGAAACCATACAATAGTTCAAGTATAACATTATCATATTCCTCTAATAAATTTGTTGCTTCTACTAGTATTGGCACTACTATGGCATTTGTTTTACCAATACGCATAACAAAACCTCATCTTCATGTCCTTGATAAATTCTCTTATAGAGAGCATGTTCTCCAATTGTCCCACATCTAACCTATCCTTTTGAAAAGTATGTGTTCTCTCCATAATGGATATTTTTTTGTCAAATTGTCAAAGCCTTAGCAACACATGCCACCATAAATCTATTGAAATAACATCACACCAAATTTCATGCTTATATGTAATGTCCCCCATCGCTTGATGAAGGAATTTTCTAATCTTTCATTTCCAGAGATTAGAAATAAATCTTAATGTAAGGGAATATGGGAATTATTATAGTGAATAATTAAATTAAAGCTAAAAGCTATATTCGATGAGTTTATTTAATTATTCATAAAGGCGGGGCCACTTTAAATAATAAACTTTTTGCTAGACGATTCAACATAGTGGGCAATAAATCAGATTTAGCCTAAGTCTCTTATTCTCAATTAAGAGCGATTATTTGATATGTAAAGAAAATAAAGACGTCTGATTTTTCTAAATAGAAACGAACTCTCTTCAATGAAATCCACGGATTTTTGTGAAGACAGGATTGGAAACTTTGAAATGATTAAGAGGCACGATTGGAATGAAAGAGTATTCAGAAAAATTCATTTATCTTTTTATCCTTTATCAAGCTACGCTGAAGATGCCGAACAGGATGCAACCCCTGTATTGGATGGGACGAAAACCCCAGTCCATATGTTGATTTTCTCTTTGGAAGCGAGTGTAATTTCTGTGCATGATGTAATTTCTGTGCATGATTAAGGCACGAGAGTTGGGAAATTTATCCCAGGCGTTTGAAATCATTCTGTGCTGAATTCGGGGAAGTATAAGACCAATAAAGCAGAGTCACTGCACTCTGTATGAAGGACGTGGCTCGACCATTGAAGAACTGACTCTGCTGAGCTACGCTGGAGTTTGGAGGCTGTTTATGCTTGGCCAGCAGTTGGGAGACAAACAGGAATAATCAAACGTGGCTCTTGAAGGAGTTCTGGCGCTCCATCAGAAAAGCTATGTTTCAGACCAGCGTTCTTTCTTAGGTTCAATGATTGTTTCTGCTCTTTGTTAATTTCTGCAATTCTGAGTTAAGATATCACTGTTGGGAATCGAACTGGGCAGTTGGAAAGAACTCCATAGTTTCCTTGTAGTGCTCTAAGACGGGCCTGTACATCTGTGCTAGTAGCAGAAAAATAAATTGCATTTGAATTCAGAAATTTGTTATTAAATGCACATGCATTTCCTTTGATTAAGTTGTTGCTGTCAAGTTTTTTTTTTTTTTTAATGTGCAACTTAGTTTAATAAACATCTATCGAAACTGAAAATTGTCTATTAAAAAAAAGAAAAATCTTCGAACTTCCGGAAAGAATATTTCAATCTAAGTCTTTCCTAAGTAAACAATAAAGCAAACTATGTGTGTATGTCCGTGTATATGTACATATATACACATACGTACATATACATATATACATTTATATTAATTCAAACACCAGTGGCAAATAGAATACTAGTACAAGACTAATTTTGCAGACATAAATTATAACTAAGTGCATGCAAATTGTATTATTTAAGAGTCATGGAACTCCTTTATTTTGCAAAATTTTGATTTGAACCGAACTACTTCAAAAGGAGATTCAAGTTAAATAGCACTAAAGGTCAACTTGAAAAATAAATCATATGCATACTAATATGTTTGGCAAAAAAGTCGACAACTCAAATCCTTATGAAATGTTAACACCCTTTGATCTCTATAAAACTGATCTCCTTGGATTGGATAGCTCCTATTACAAATCTATAGCAAATCCAACTATATTTGAAGATTTTTCAACATTGGCAAGTCTCTCAATCATTAATGAGACGTTATTACTTATTGCCTCCAATCTCATTGCTTTGTAAAGAAACCCTATCATCAAAATATAATAACTCAATTTTTAGATCACACTATTTACATAATGTAATAGTGTGAGCAAACCCTCAATTGCACGTGTGTACACTACACGTCCCTACAAAATGTTATAGCAAACCCTCATAGTCAAGAACTCGGAATTTTTAATGGTCGCATACGCGAGACTTCTATATTAGTGTTTTGATTTAATCTTGCTTACATTCTATTATTGGTTACTTATGCTCAGTTTAAGCCAAATCAAGAATTTGGAAATTTTAACGTTCACATATAGGTAACTTTTATATTTAGTGGTTGACGTATTCTGGCTTACAAAGTTAAATTTTTTGGAACCCAATTATATAATGCTAGAATGTTCATGTTCAACGAAAGCGTGTACTTACAAAGTCTTTATATTAAAATGTGATGGGTGCTGGATCTCTAAGTTTATGTCATCCTTTGATATTAAATTTAAAATTTTCAGTGTTGGGTTTGATTCTATGTTAACCACTACAACCTAGTACAATCTCATTTGCAATTAAAAAACTAGCTGAATAATAACTAATTTTAAGGAAATAAAGTCATTTGCAAAAATTGGACTCTCAAATTACAAAACTAAATAAAGTCAATTGCAAAAATTGGATTCTCAAATTACAAACCTCGTGTGTGTACATAATGTGGTTTACCCAGCTCTAGCCACCAATCATCCTCCCACACATAAAACAACCACATGACACTAATTCATTTATTATTTTAACATCGTCACTCGATCACTTATCATCGAAATTTCGATCAAAATTTTTTAATCGTTTTGTTCTACAAAAGACGAGTAATTCTCTGACTGAATTAAACTGAAACTATGGAAAAACTCCTAATGTTTGACATTTTTTTTCTGTTGGCACAGCTTCTTGTTTGACGAGAAAATTAACATCCTCACAACATCAAGATGTATGCAAGCATTGGCCCATGCTTTTTTACAACAAACGTCTTACCCATACGTTAGAATACAGAACTCTAACTGATTGCATATGGGAGATTTAAATCTATGAAGCAAAAACAAACCACAGCGTCAACAAAAGCATATAGTCAATTGAATTTACCTTCTCACAAAGCATCAGCATTAAAATAGTTACGAAGATGTGTGATTGTGCAGTTTCTATCATATGCATAGGTTTCATATTATAAATTACATATAATTAAAGATCCACCAATTCTATTATTTAGTGTCCAGTTGGAAGTCTTAAGTAAATCGACAATAATAGAACTTTACAAATAGAGAGAGACCCAACTTTGATGCTTATTCAAATCATGCGTGAACATTACTCGTAAAAAACCGTAACAAAATTGATAGCCTTAAAGGTCATCTTTACTGCATCCAACTACTTACTTCTCAGCCCCAAAGTTAGCTTGCCCATCCAAATTTTTACTTTACCACTTCTGGAGCGAAAATGTTTTCAATGATTATTATTGTTTGATCCAAGATTGTCTCAACGGAAATATAAAGCTTGCCTAGGTTTCTAACAAAACTAGTCCCGGTTGCATAATCGCCTATGCCAGATCACACATTTCAAACCTTTCAACGTTTTACGTGGTCAAATCTAAAAGCAGAATAAAGCCTGTCCATATGATTATAACTTTTCTTTTTTTTTGCTACTGACGAAACACAATTAATAATTACTAAATTAGTTTTCCAAATCTGTGTGAATCAGAGACCACCACCACATAATGCTTCCCAATATTCCTACACATGGTGATTGACATATCCTCGAGATGGAGGAGAACATGGACTTTTGCACAAGCCCCATGAAAATTCAGCAATCAATACAAGTAAAGATGGTTTGTGTTGGGTGAATAACCTGGTTTTTCAATTACTTCCAAATAAACACGTCTCTAATACCTCTCCTCGAACAAAATGAAACTTCACTTCTAGCAATAATAATCTAGATACCATTAATCAACACAAGCATCATATTGACATCTACCATAATAATCTAGATACCACTAAAATAACATTGGCATCATATTGACACCTCGGCAAAATCTGTTATACAAACTCTTCAATATTTGTATAGTTTATAAATTCCCATATTGCTATTCTCTAAGATTCTACAGGGGAAAAAACTAGATCTTTTCTACAAAGGAACAGTGCTTCTTGCAATTATGGCATCTAAGACCACAATTGCTTCCTTTTATGATGATCTTTTCCCTCCTGCGTGGGTTATCCTGTTCACACTTAAAACATGTTCCAAGGTTGAGAATCTTTCCTCCTCAGAGGAACAATGACTTCAAAAAATAAAATACCTTATTGAAAATACTAACCATTGCACCTTTCAAAGTTGAGGCCACACAAATATGCAAAACGTTTTCTTACCTTGAATTAACTACAAGATTATCTTCAATGATGATTTTTTGAAAAATTCTGTCTCTGACTTTCATAAGCTTGCATCACTTGCAACACAAGTCAATGTTGAAATTTGATGCAAAAGATCCCTTCAAAACACCAAACAAAAACATTTTATCTTATTCAAATGATGCCCAAAGACTTGACTACAAGAATGTTTGTTTTCACATTTCTTTCTCTGCTTGAGGAGCTCATTGACTTCCTTCTGTCTGTAAGTGCATTTTGTAGCATAAAAACAAAGTCGAGCAATTTCAATGATAAAGGCACCTTTTTACATCCTCCTCTCAAACCAACTCCGAGAATGTTTGAACTCCTAGCATCCTTGTGAAATGCAAGTCAGAATGTGCTGCATAATTTTAATTGATTAATAAAATATAAACCAGCTGTATGTCATCACTGCTCTCTGCAGATTCTTTATGCCAGTCCTGACACTGCCAAAAATAATGTCAGCAATTATAACAATACCGAGACCGAGGTTGACAAGATCGTTGCAAGCTTCATTCAAAGTACAATTGAAATGTTGCCAAGTGCAATCATGCTGACTCAATCATTACAACATATATTTCATCTTTACACAAATAAAATTACATACAAATCCACCGGAAACTGCAATACACCCACAAGCCTCTGAAAAAAATACCATCAGGAAAAAGCCCCGTTGTAGAATTTTTGGCTAGAAGGCATGTTAAAAATTGATATGCCCCCTTCATCTAGCAGTGCTCAAATTTGCTCCCACTTGCAGCTATTTATCTTGACCCTAAAATTATGATTGCTAAGGCTTATCCTTACCAGAGAATCCACATGGCAAAATGATATTACTTGAGTATCTTAGTTTTTACCTTTTTGCAGAGGGAAAAGTACTGATATTGATTCAGAATTTTCAAGTTAAAGTCAACCAAAAATGGTTCTTGCATATAAAGCAATGTTTGTAAAATTTCGTAACCAAGTCAATCTGTACTTTCCTGCATATAAAAAGATCATCTTGGCTTCCAAAATCCAATGAGACTCAGTATCTACCTCGGCATTGAAAATTTGTGGCCACAACCTGACCCATCACCATCGTATTCATTATCATCGAGATAGCTCATGGTCTATAAATTTGTTAGCAGCTCCTTCCTTAGCTTTTTACTTTTGATCATTGCAAACCCTGCCTGCAAGTTGTTACAGGCTTTTCAAGAAGAATCCCCAAGCAGTGGGCATTCATTGGTAAAACACTACAAGTATATTAAGCTGAAAATTTTCTCTTACAACCCAAGACAGTAAGATAAGTGTAGAAAAGAAAAAATATCAATCAGACTCCCAAGTGAACAAAACAATTGGGATAAATTTGACATTTGTTTAATCTACAGTGATAATGAACAATATAAACTACACAGCACCATTGTCTGAGATGTAGTGTATACAAATTGGAACAACCTGGTGCATTTTCAAAACTATTTTACAATAAACTGCATGTTGAAGCCGCAAAGTCAGTCCAAAGAATTATGTTAGAAACCTGTTAAACAAACAAAACTCTTATCAGTGATGCCATCAGATTCAGGTCAGCATGATATGTTTGAATAAAATAACAATAATACTGCATTTCCAATAAGCAATCCACTTCAAGTCGCAAAGAATATCTATGAGACATATTGCAAAATAATTCACATGAAAATTGACCTAGAAAATAATTTACTAAACTATAAAAGTCCCAGAATACTTTGGACAAAAACCACTATTGCAGATTATCCCTAGGTATAAAAGATCACCAATTTATAAACTCTATATAAGCACATAATTCCAACAGGGATGGCGTCCATGTGCATTGCTTCCTAAGCATATACCAAATCCATTATATATCAATAGGAAACAATCTTGTCGGTAGCCTTCATGAATCCTTCCAGAATCCTAAGCACTCGCACACATCACCCAGCCAATGTCTTAACTTAAAAAACAAGTCTCTTCTTGTTCTAAAGACAAGCTCTTCAATGCAAGCTTATTCAGTGTTTTCCAGGTAACTGTTCAGTCCCATCTGACAGCTCAAAGTTGATATTTCCACCAAGTCAAAATGGGTATAACCAATACTCGCTAGTACTCCACCAAACCGTTCATGCAGCAGGGTACTACCTCATCCCCAAGGTTTTTTCTCCAAAAGCTTCATAGATGCTAATGGGGAGCCGGGAGATTATAGAGGACCTCTCAACATGCATTGAGAGGATGACACCCAAGGTTGAGGTGAGAGACTTTGTTATTTGGAAAATGCAGAATTATAAGCAAGCTTATAGGAGGCTCTTTTCTTTACCACTAGCTATCCAATCAAGATCCACCTAGACTACAAGAAAAAAAAAATGGCTTATTTCTTACAAGTTACAAATCACAATCATTAATAAATATTGCTTGCTTACAAACTCTTGAATATGTTATTTGCAGGTTCTTGGCAGGAAGATTGGGATGGAAATACCCCAAATCTCCAAAAGCTAGCCCTCAAAATTTTGTCTCGATCTAATAGCGCTTCTGGTCAAGACCGCAATTGGAGCTCGTCTCAAACCATTCACACGAAGCAACGCAATAGGTCAACTCAACAACACCTCAATGACCTAGCTTTTTGTGCAAAACAACCTTTGGCTTGGCACAAAAAAGTTGGAGAACATGTCACAGGAACTTATAGATTTGGATGAGATTGATCCCTATAGTAATTGGACTATATGGGATGAGTGTTTACTGCTCAATTGATAAACAACTATCTATTGTAGGGTAAACATATTTAACACATAAATGATTTATACCAAGAGTGCAAATTAATATCATCAATTGCTTTTATTCATTTCATGTATGCTCTACAACTTCAGATCTGTGAGAAATTCCAACATGCAGCCCCTTCCTTGACTAAAAGAGACCTATATACCCCCACCATGGTCGCCAAGTAACTACAACTGTTGGCAACTAATTTTTTACAAGCCAACAAAGCAATAATAACATACCCATAAAAAATAAACATTGATTAAAATATAACTAAGACAAAAATATGCTAACAACATCAATCCCCCTCCAAAAAGGTCATTTTTTAGATGACAAAGAAACAAAATGAATTACATAACAAAGAGGTATGGGAAGGAGACATCCCTAGAGTAACAAAAGTATCAAAGATGGACGAAAAGCAAATCGAATGGCAGGAAACAACCATGCAGCTTATAAATTGTGTTTTTCCTTTGCTTCAAGTGGTGAGTAGCAAGGAAATCCCATTCCCTAGAACCCTTGACCATTTGCATTGCTTTCAATAGCTATGATCTTAGCTTATCACTTGTAGCTTGTTCCATAAGTTCTTGATCCTTTTTGACTAACTAATTTCTCTCCAACTCAATAAGGTGAGCTTGTTGGGCTAGACGGGCTTAAAATCAAAGCCCTTGATCTTCAAGTTCCATCTATAAGTTTTGTGAGGTTCGTATTGATTCATCAATTTCACCACCACAAGTACGTTGGGTTGTCATTTCAGTTTGTGACATAAGCTAGAGTACCGAAACCTATATTCAATTGAGTAATAAGGCTTCGAGGACTGTTCCGTCCAAACCACCAAAGGACAAGGGTACCCTAACCAAAATCTAGTAATGTTTCATCTCTAGTAACTCTATAACGAGCGACCCATGAAAAATTAAAAGTTTAATGAAATAATTATGGCATTCCCCTTCAATAAATTGTTGAATATGTCAAGCATCTTGTAAAACTAAAGAAGAATGGGCACTATCTAGCTTCCATGCAATTTTTGATACTTCGCACATTATGTGTCATATGTTCCAAATCCTAAACATACTATTGGATAGTGCGAAGGGTATCATCAGGATCAAGCTTTGAGATTTGAATAGAAACCACTCCATCCTCATTGGATGATGATCTTTGCAATTGAGATGGTACTGAAGATACTCATATTATCATGTTGTTGTGTACAACTTGTCTTTGGTTGAAGAATGTCAAGAAGTGTTTGAGTAGTAGTCTATGCTAAATCAAGCATAGACCTCGTAGGAGGGTGTACTATAGCACCAATAGGATCCCCAAGTAAGCTTACCTACTCATTAATATGTTGAGATGCTTCCTTGGACAACTCAACTAGTGCAATAAGGGGAGAAGGAAGTATAGTTGTTTCCCCTATCTCAACTTCCTCATCACCTTCATTGTCCCCTTCCTTTATGGACTCTTCGAAGGAGGAAGATGACTCGGCTTGTGCTCTTTTCCATTTTTTGGAGCTATGGCCAATCTTTACTTCCTCCCCCTTTCCATCCACTATCAAAATGCCCAAAGATTTCCACTTGAATATAGATGGCCAAGTGGACTCATAATCTGTATCCAATTGAAACCCACTAGCTACCAAAGACAGTACCTATGTATAAACTACATCCAAGAAGTTGTGTTATATAGAATCCCTTATGTTTCAAGGATAGGAATTTCTCAATTCTAATAAGTGTAGCTCTACCCAATTGTAGATTTCCCCCTTTCTAACCCTTATCATATATTCAGTCATCCATAGTGCAACATTCATGGCTTGTGTGGCTCCCATCAACTAGATTTAAATAAGTTCTAAGATACATCGCCATTCATCAATGGCTAAGTAATACTTTAAGAAACCCCTTATTCCCCTTACTCCATATATTTGTCAATTCTTTTTCTCATTACATTATCTCTATTCAACATTTGAAAAGCCATTTCTTTTTGTGCCTAGCTAGCATTACTAGTGGGTTTTAGTGGCATAGAACCCAAAAACTCAAGAGAAATATGTGGGAGTGTGTATAACAATTACTTTTATATCCATGTATTGTACTATTGACTCTTGTTTTTCCTTAGCCTAATTGGACACCATGCTCAACAAATAAGGTTCAAAATCTCTAACATTAAAGTATAGAATAAGAATCATCTTGTCTACCTATGTTAAATCCAATGCAGCTTTTAGAGGATGATCTTCTAGATTTCCAACCTAGCACAACTAACATTTTGTAGCAGTAAGACTCTCCCAGGTGAGAGCTTCTACAATATCGTTGCCTTTGGTTTGTGATTCCCCTTGTTTACCTTTTCCCTTTGTGTTGCAAGTGATCATCATTTTGTACTACCACCCTCTTTCAAAATATGCATGCCCCCATACTCTATGAATACGAGTGCAATATGGCACAAATAAACATTGGATACCATACCCATGCATGCCCAGAAAACCCTGATTTTCCAGCCATACCGGATAATGTGTGATTGGATTTTAAAACTAAGTTACCGGTTTGGTTTTGGGTTCAGGTTCAGGTTCGAGAATCCGATTCGCTAGTTCGGGCAAAAAAAATTTTGGGGCTGGGTTCATTTTGGATTCGGTAATACAAAAACATATAAAAATCAGAAATATATACATATTTGCAGCAGTAATTAAGTTCAGAATACACTACCATATTAATAGTCAAATAACATAGCAAAAATACACCACCACTTTCATAGTCAAATATTAAAATATTAGTGATACTCGAATGTCATGGTATAAAATTATAAATTAAAAGTTCAAACATAAAAATGTCAAGTTAAACTTACAGCTGCACTTCAGTCAAATAACAAAAGACTTAGCTATGGAGGTGAACTGGAAGTGAAGACAGACAAGGCTCCACAAAATTGTTGAAAATGAGGATGACAGACTTGCAAGTCTTTTGTTATTCCACTTCACTGCAGTTGTAAGTTGAGCAAACAGAAAGATAGGGAGGACCCACTGCCGGGGGGCAGCACTTGTAATGTCCCCTTTCATTAAGTCAACAAGTGTGGGACCCACAAACTCATTTCTATACTTCTCAGTGGGCACGGGATGATTACCAGATAAGAACTTACTGGTTTTGTTCACTTGTCACTGCTATTTTATGAATTTTGGACCATTTCCTATATTTTAGGTCATTAGTTGGAGGCAGGACCCTCACCATTAGTCTCCTCATGGGGGGTTTACCCTTACTATTGACACTGTTAATGCCCTCAGAGATTTTTAAATGTACATGTCCATTATAAGTGCCCAAGGAAAAAACTTGTTCCTATTTCTTAGGGGTTCCTCAAGGACCATTGGATTCAAGTGTGAGTTAGCAGTTCAAAATGCTTTAACTTAGGTCTTTCTAGCAAAGCAATTTTCAAGCTATGATTGATTTACTGATGAAGGATTATCATGGTTTATTGTCTAATTGGGCAATTTAATGATATGACACTACTGCCATGTTATGTGGTACTTGATATTTAACATTAAACAATGTTGCTCCAAGATATACTCCTAGATCATTTGGTTTGAAAATTGGTAAATGAGCATCTTTTTACCTATTTCATGTGTTAGAGGCAAATATTAGGGTTAGAGAGAATCAACAAAAAGTCAAAAAAATAATTAAAATTGCAAAATCAAGTTGAAAAAGTCCAGCTGGGAGTAACTTCTACCTAGTTTCAAACCGGGTTCGAAAAAAAGGACCCTGACCGGACCCACAGTCAGGGTTTTGAACCCTGGCCAGACCCACAGTCAGAAATCCAAACCAAGGGCGAATTTGGCACGAACCGAACCCATTTGGCGAATTTGAACCGGACCAAACCAAATCCTGGCTTCAGACTGGGGCGAACCGGTATCTTAGTTTTTAAAAAAAAAAAATGACTTGAATCTTCCTAAATTTAAAAAACCTTCAATTGTCCAATTTTTTTTGGGTATAAACAGAACCTGCAACAAATGAGGAAGACAAATGAAACATTTTTTTCTATTTGAGCAACTCATTCTTTTGGGTCTTCTTACAATGCAACTCTACTATTGTTTTTGGTGTTCTAATTTTTACAGCTTTAAAAAAAAATTTAAAAATTATTTATATTATTTATAGACATTGGAGATTTTTGAAAAACTAAAATTTATTCTTTAAATATAAATAAAATTTATTAATATATATTCAATTGTTTATTCTTTACTAAATTATTAATATTTAAATTTTAATATTAATTTTAATTTATACTTATTTTATTTTATCTGTTAATTTTTAATTAAGATTTAAAAAATTAAATATGAAAGTGAATTTTTATTTTTTAAGTTCAGATTTTTTTATTTTTTGGCAAGGTAGCTCCCATTATATTAAAATATTGTCAAAAGGTTTACATTGCCACTCATTCATACAATACTATTCATGAGCTTAGTGATGAATTAGCATGTGTAACCCCTCTATCATCTACTACAACATTTCAATCTATGCTGGAGTGAAAAGATTTTCTTGGAGAGCCATAAAGAATGCACATGTCTCCATATTATTTCTAACGAAACCTTCTCTCATTAGGGTGATTACTTGTTTCATGTCTTCATTCAGCCTTGCACTTGCAATGCATATCACAGCTACTACAAGGCCAGTCACCGGATTTTGCTTAAAGTTGACATGGCTCTAATTGCTTCCACTCGGAATTGAGCAACAATTCTATTTGTGACTGTCGAGCCCCAACGAACCTCCCCCAAGTTTAGATTATTATTTATTTAGTTCTTTATATTTAATTTCTTTATTTTTAATATATTTAGATATTTTCCTTTTTTTATTAATATTTAAATTTTACTTTATTTTATTTAATTTAGATTTACATTACGTTATTGTTAATTTAATTATAGGCCCTAATTTGTTTTTTTTTTTTGTATATTGTAAATTGTTAAACTAACTTATAATTATTTATGTACCAATTGTGTGTCTATAATGCCTTTAAAGTAATGAAAATCTCCTATAACTTAGAAAATTGTGTTAAATATGTGTGTTTTTTACGAATGTTTCATCTTTTTATTTAATTTAGATTTACATTACATTATTGTTAATTTAATTATAGGCCCTAATTTGTATTTTTTTTTGGTATATTGTAAATTGTTAAATTAACTTATAATTATTTATGTACCAATTGTGTGTCTATAATGCCTTAAAGTAATGAAAATCTCCTATAACTTAGAAAATTGTGTTAAATATGTGTGTTTTTTACGAATGTTGTATCCAACTATATCCATATTAGAGATCTTCAAAATGGCTGTATCCATATCCGACACTGCATCTGTAGCTATCTCCGTATTTGTGTGCATGCAACTTTGATTTTATCTAATGTTCTTTTCAAAATATTTAGTCTATATGACAAAGCAAGATTACCTGTTGCATTTATTTTATTAGTTGAAACTAATATTTTCCTTTCCTAGCCATGACCAATGCCACTCAGGAAAAACCTGAATTACCACCAGAATTATGTACCTAGATTAGCACATGTACTCTCTTTTGGTCCTTTGATCTTTTAGTGTTGTCCCAACTCAGCCAGTTTTTATTCAAATGCAAATTGTGATGTCAAAATGTGGCATGAAAAGAATGAATGGAACAATAAGTTCTTATAAAGGTCGTACAGGTAGTTATTTAACTTATTTTAATCACTTTCAGCAAACTTTTCTTGCTTAAGTCATATTGTTGATGTTCATGGAAGACATGCCTCAAGAAAATTGGCATGTGGGAAGAAGAAATAAAACTGTACAAGAACAGATTTGATATGTGTAAACCAAGATTTATGGTCAGTATAGCAAGCAAAAATCAACCATTTCTCCATACGTTTGAACAAAATGGTGTACATCAAGAACCTTAGGAGGCCTTACAACAAGGGCAAAAAAAGGCCGAACAACAAAGACAGCAAAAAGTCATACAACAAGAGCACTCGAAGATCACACAGCAGGTACAAGAGGACAAGGTTTAACAATAAAAATATTTGGTCCTACAACAAACAAGGAAGCAATTAATAGTCACTTAGTTGCCAAGGAGAGTCGTACACTTGCCTAGACAAGTCATACTATAAAGAACTACAACATAGGTTAATATAGGTCATACAACAAATTATTCCCAATGGTTCCTTTCCTCCTTAAGATATCATATGGTTGGGTCTTCCATTAGACATTTTGTCAATAAATTTGGCACTTCAATATTTGATTTAATTTTTCCCTTTTCTACCCCCAATTAAAATTACCACTTTATTATTATTTTTCCCATCTTTTTTCTATGGTTTTTTTTTTATTTATCTCCATTTTTACTTGCTCAACCTATTGTACAATATTTTCCAGCCATATGAAGAATACTCCTTTCCCTATTAGCATATCCAATGGGTGTGAAATTTGAGCAAAGTTTTTAACGAAGCAACAATAGTAGCCCGCTGGCTCGAGAATGATCTTATTCTTGTGACATCCCTTGGGGCTTCCATTTCTATAGCTAGTTTCACTTTGTTGGATTTGTCTTTAATCTAACACTACAAACAATGTGCCCAGAAGCTTCCCCTACAAAACCATGAATCAACACTCGGTTCGATTTAATCCTAACCTTGCTGCTCTAAACCATTCCATGCACTTTGTTAAGGCTTCCAGGTGTGTTTCCTGGTCATTGTAAATTAACCAATCATCAAGGAATGCTTTGAAGCTTCACACAAACATCTTGTTAAAGACATGCAAAATATTCTTTTGAAATGTAACAAGAGCGTTACACAGGCCAAATAGAATCTTGTTGTAAGCATATACTTCATCTTCCACTATAAAAGTGGTCTTCAACTTATATTCCACTATACTTTAATTAGTTTTAACCAAAAAATTCATCCATAAACAAATATATTTTATGTCCTACTACTTCTTCAAGGATAGAATATGTGAATTCGATTGTGACCGCATTGAAGCTTCAAAGGTCCACACATATCCTGATTTGTTCCAATTCCTTTAATGAGATGACAATGGGTGATAACTACTCACTTGTCTCTACTTTAAAAATTATTCCCACTTCCAACACTTTATTGATTTCTTCTTGAATTTTACCTATGTAATTCTGGTTCATCCTATATGATCTTTTTCTAATTGGGTGTGCTCCAAGTACCAAAAGGGATTATATGGACACACATTTCTAGTGGTACTCCTTTTAAATCTTTCTTCGTCCAAGTGAAGACATCTTTGTATTCCAAGAAAAATTTGAATGTCATAACTTACAACACAAGATTCTAATATCGCCAACCATTATAAACTTTGCATTACCTTCTCACAAATTCACTTTTACAATTGTAGGTTCTTGACATTATATATCTTTATCTCTCTCAAAATAAAAAGCTAGTATATCATCCAACATCACATTTCCCAACTTGTATTCCATTTATTCAAAAGTAAATGCCGAAGTTGGTGTCAAATAGTCAACTTTCACACATTTTCCTTTACTATCATCACCTTGAGCATTCTCCCCAATATCCATTACTTGGTTCATATCACATTCAAGTTGGAATACTCCGTAGTCTTCCATTTTCTAGAGGAACAACCCACTAAAGGAGCTTGTTTCATCTTCACACAATAGCTACAAAGTACAAGTTTCCCTTAGCATTTGATTCCATATGGCCACCTTCCTTCTCTAATCACCCTTCTCCTAAGTACATATCTAACAAATTGGATGAGGCTACTTCCTCACCTGTTGCTTGGTTCCTTAGATCGATTATATATGTGTTTTTATTATCAATGGACAGTGTATTATTTTTCTAGTTGTGGTCAGCTTTGGCTACTATCAACCACTCCCAACCCAACAATGCATCATATGCTTTCTTATCCAAGGAAACAACTACAAAATTTAATAAAAATGATTGGGTCCTAATTAGATCTTTTGGGCCATTAGAACTCCTAGTACCTTGATTCCTTGTTGATCTATGCCTACTAGTTGAAAAGTTAAGCAGCCAAATGGTTTGTTTGCTCAAACTCTTCCACATATCTTCGAGAAGCACATTTACTCTTCATCCCTCCAATAATGATTATATTAGTAAGATTCTTCCCAAGTATCTCCATATGGATTATTGATGGTTTCTTTGCCAAGTTAACCATCAACAACATAGGACCTATCACTTAATCACCACATACTTGAGGTTATAGTATTAAATCTTCATTCTTTGCTTGTAAAAGTGTGATATTTAAGAGAATGACCAATCTTCATTCTCTTATGCCACTACCTATTGTTGTGGTGGCAATTGCAATCCTAAGTTTTAAGATGCTTTGTAATACATCTTCCATCTTAACCAATATGATAGTTTGTAATACTAGTCATACAATATTTTTATCCAACACCAACTTACCTATAGAGGTACTTGCATGTTCATTGGAGTATTGTTCTTCCTTTTGTCGTAATTTGTTCTATTTCTACTCTTGATTCATGAAGTCTCTTTTTCTATACATGGGTGTGGGTAAACTGCCTGCTTGGCTTGGGCTCAAGTAATAGCCAATACTTCGTTATGTTTCCATACATCAATCATGTTGATGTTGGCCTTTTGCTTTGGATATTTGGGTTCCTCATGGCATCCAAGTCCACACTATATACAATAATCCCAATTTATTATAATTGTTCTAGCAATCTCTTACAAAATGTCCTTGAAATCATACCATATTTGACTCCTTCCTCCCCCATTATTATTAAGTCTATTGTTATTGCCTCTTCGATTTCAATGGAAAACTAAGAATGCATTATTGTTTTTCTATAGCTTCGTTGGTGTGCTACGTGGAGTGGATTGCTCTCATTGTGTAATGAGCTTTGTGTGCTCCTAGTTGTATGTGCCCTCTTTTATTTAATGACCCAAAAACTTTACAAATATCACAAAACAATTTCTTGGGATAATTAATTTTGATGTGACCTTCACTTTTGCAATCAATGCACCAAAGTTCTTTGTTTTTTTTTTCTCCATATTCAATTCCTTCAAAATCCAAAGCATATCCCTCCTTAGCACTTATAATGTTCCTAATTGATTGTCGCTACTCCCATTCAAAAACTTTCATCCACTTTTCTTTTGGATAGAGAGAACATTGTATCTTCGATTTCTATATCCATTGACCTATTATACACTTTTATTTAGGATGAGGGCAGTACCACTTTAATTTTTTTCCTTAATGAAGGTCTAAAGCCTTTAATAAACAATCTTTTTTAGACTATCAATAGGTTCCTTTTCTAGTTTTACAAGAAATTATTTGAGCCTACTATTATAAACTCTTACATTTTCGTGTTTATCTTGTTTTAAGTATAGATTTCTACTATGATGTCATTGTCATCTTAAAGCCACTCCAAATATTTTTTATATGTCTTCTTTAATCTCTCCCATGTAATTTAAGAGGCTGCTTCTATTTTTGTATACCAATCAATGGCTATACCTCTTAGAGTGATCGAAAGAGACTATAGCCATTAGGCTCTATCATCTTGGCCATTTGTTGTCCAAATCATTTCAAAGTTCTTAC
The DNA here is from genome assembly GCA_007258455.2 of Sequoia sempervirens. Classification (NCBI taxonomy): domain Eukaryota; kingdom Viridiplantae; phylum Streptophyta; class Pinopsida; order Cupressales; family Cupressaceae; genus Sequoia; species Sequoia sempervirens. Next base: position 300,230 of record VDFB02144021.1, read on the forward strand.
AATGCCTTGTAAGATCCTCAAATTTGTTGCTTGTAAAATTGGGCAATTTTTGTCTTTCTTCATTAGGGCTTGATGGTGGAGTCACCAAGGTTTTATTCTAATGCAAACAAAGTGCTTAGAACTTGCCAGTCAAGGAGTTGTAATTTGAAAATTCCAATGCTCCTCTCACACTCTCAACCACATGAGAATCCTCTACTCTTCCCGCGACTTCAATGTTTTGCCTCGAAGTTCTCTAGGTTCTCTTTTATACACACTTAGCGCTCAAGCTTTTGGCTTGATTTCTTCTTCTTCGATTGACCTCTTTGATGCCTAAAGATTGTTCTCATACGCTTCTCCTTCTCAATGTGAAGGAATCTTCCAACTCCCAACTTCTCTCATCTAGAGGAGGTTGTATTGACTTTTCAATTTGGTCTGAAAGATCGGCCCAAGCTTTGTATAGTATAGGAAAGTGCCTTGTTATTTCCTCCCACTATTTCTTCTTATGATTATTTTCCCAACTATAACTACAACTCACACTTCTACTACAACTTATACTTTGGGATAGACTTCATCTTTGGATTTGTACAACCAAGGATTCTTCAATGACTTTGTAGTCGTCTCCTCTACTCCCTTCATTCTACAAGCCTTAGAGATCATCTGACCTCTTGCTTCACTCTTAGACTACTTTGTGGTCTCTTCCCATTGTTTGTTAGCGTATAAGGGCATTACTTTAAGGAATTAAAATGCCAATCTATGCTTCATTCCTCTTCTTCCTGTCATCTTTTATCCTCATAAAGTTGATTTACTTGTTTGTGTGCCTCACAGTTTTGCTTGGCACACAAATATTGTAATATTATAAAATATCGCGCAAGGAGTCTAGAGAGATGGTTAAGTACTGTATCTACTTCACTTGCTTCTAACTTATTCCAAATTGTATCCTATGGAACTTGTCTTCTTTCAAATTCCTTATGTGCATGTTCCTTATGTTGATTAGATTCCACTAGTTCCTCAATTAAATGTACCATTTATATGACCATCTTTTCTTTTCTACTCAAAGCAACAACACGAAATGTTTACTACTCAATTGATACACAACTATCTATTGCAAAGTAAATTGATTTTTACACAATTAATTTATACCAAGAGTTGCAAAACAATATCATCAATTGCTTTTATTTATTTCATGTATGCTCTTATATAAAATTATAGTTTACTAAGAAATTCCAACACATGACCCCTTCCCTTACTACAAGAGATCTATATAACCGCATAGTGCAAACTATGCTTGCATCAATTAAACATATTCTGTCTTATCTAATTTCATTTGATTTGGAGGTTTCATGGATATTTCATTATACAATTTGTGCTTACTCCCAGGGGATTCTATGGACTTTGTGATGGTTTTGTGGTAGTGAGAAGAGTCTATGCAGTGGTTTTCTTGCCAAACTTAGTCACAGAGGAGTTGTTCAGATTACAATCAGATTTGTTTCGTATTGGTAGATTCATGTTCTTCATCAGCTTCTATCTAGGAATTCCATCTATCATGCTTTATTAATTTATGGTTCAAGGTTCTCACCATCAAACATTCAATGTGCAAAGGTTCGACCATGTGGACAGCATCCCTACTTGTGCTCAGTTTTGAAATTTTAATTCATCGTATGCCTCCATGTCAAGGCTTGGGACCATTGACCAACTAGAACCGTGGATCCTGGTTGGCATCAACCAATTCCTAGCGTGTCTCAAACAAGCCACACCTGAAATGATATATCTTGAGCACATAGGTTGTAATTTAAACAGTACACCGAGTTTAGAGGGTCGTCCCTATCTTGTGGAGATTTTAGTGGGCTATCCTCAAGCTCCCTGATGTGTATAAGTGTGCATCCTGCAATTTATTGTAGGCATCACGATATCTCCTAAGAGTTATTCCATCTTTTGGAAATTTGGTATCAGATCACTGCGATTAGTTGCAAATCAGCCTTTGCACCTTCATATATGATTTATGCTATAAGGAATCGGTAAAGCTCTGTGGTATTCTGTTTCTCCCTCCATGTATTTTGCATCACAGAATGTGTTGAACCAAGCTGCTTGGTTTGACAGCCTTTCATTGGGTTCTCTGACATTGACCTGCATCACATTGACCTTGCCCTGCATCACATTTGGGGCCCACCCATACCTTTAGAAGCATGAACCCATACAGCAGAAAACAGGCTCACCCAGGTGGGTTTGATTGCAACAGAACTCACTTCACATGAGACAAAATAGCAAAGACAAGTGTCCAAAAGAAAATCAAAGCAATTTCTCTTCCATCTCTTCATGGAGGAGGCAATATAAATCCTCTATATAATCCATCTGTTGATCCCTTGGCATAAATATATCTCTCAGGGCCCATGTAAAGGCATTCAAGAATGACTTAAAGAGAGTTATAGTGGCAAACGATGATGTTACATTTGAGTGCAGCAGTCAAACATGATGAATAATAAGCAATTGAAAGCAAGGTAAGATTGTAGAGTATTATGAATATGCCAAAGGAAGCCCACAAAGCCCCATGAGCATATAGAAGTGCTAGAGAAGGTCCATAATGCATTTGAAGGCTCAAATTGAACAAGTGGCTGGTAAATCTAACAAGATGATAGTGGAGATGAGAAGATACAGCCCCACTCTTGTGGAATTTACCATACTGGATTTCTCAAAGGTATCTTCTTGTGCAAATGTCTCTTTTCATTTGTATTTGATTCATTTACTTACTTTCATTTTATGCAACTACCTAATTCAAGCACAGCAAGCCTATAATTGGCATGTTAAGCTGGTTAGAAGCATAGTACTTTTTCATAACAAATGAGAGCATATTTTACTCATATACAATCAGTGTACATTGTTACTACACCATTGTGTTGTGCATTGGAAGGATTACATGTTGGTAGGACGATAAAACAAGTGGAATCTGGCACATAGGCATTCTAGGCATGCAAGTGAAGATGTATGCAATTGCATATAAATACAAGATATAGATGGCAGCCATCTTCTGTAGCAACCATCAATTTCAACCTAATGAATGACTGACATATGTAGCACAAGACTTTAGATCAGCACATAAGTAGGAGGGAATCAATTACAGAACATTACTATTTTTGTTATGCTCTTTGTACTTATAACCATAGCAGTGAAAATCTTTTAGAGAAAAATTTGGCAAACCAAAAGATTTAAGAATTTTTCAAAAAACTGGATTTAATTGGTAAAAACTTGGATGCTCGAATATCATACACTTACCATTTTTTAAAATTTTAAGGCATTTTTTTTTTCAAATGAAATTAGAATTCAGCCAATGAATTGTGGTATACGGATTTTTTCATTTATGTTCATATCACTGAGTACATTGCATTGCATTATACATACAGCATAGTACATACATGATTATTAGATACTAATAATATTCAATTTTTTAATTAAAATCTGTTTTGTAAAACACAAAGGTAAAAGCCAAAGGTCAATTCTTATAAAATGTGAAGCTTTGCCCTAGGTCTTCAATCTCTGAGGATGAGCAGTTATTTCCCCACATTAAAAAGGGACATTAGGATAAGTCTATACAAGAATTGTCAACACTAAGTATTAAGGAGAAATAAGAGTTGTGGTCTATTTCGATATCCACTAGTGATTAATGTTATGGAAGATTCAATGCTAGTTAATGCACACAATTTAGTAATATTTTTAGTTCTCACAGCAACTCTTGAATCTTCTTTTATCAACAGAGTTGCATGGACATTGCATACACTATCCTATACAAATATATGAGGGAGGAATTGGCCAGGGAAGGGCAAGGCCCTGATATTGGGAACAGTGGAGGACAGCAGCGCACATAATATATAATAAATACTTTAATTTTACTATAATTAATGATAAGTTATAATATATATTATTAATACCAAGTATATTGATATTTATTATATATTTTTAATTTTATTATTATTATAAATGTCAATATTATAAATTTGTCCAGCTCTAGCGAACACCAGGGAAATCTGTGCAAATTTCCAAATGCATAAGGTACAGATTCAAGCCAGAGAGCTTAAACTGCAGTTCTTAGCACTCACAGTGCATGTAAACTGTCCCATACAATATTTTGACAGGAAATTTGTATTTCCTCAGATTCTCTGCCTTTGCCTTCAACTACAACTACATTTAATAATGCAAATCAATGAAATCCTTACGCAGTCTTTTGAAATGCAACTGAAAAGGGAAAAAACTGTCCTTCCTTCTATTGCGAGCCCTAGCAACTTCTGTGATCTTTCCAAAATACAACCAAGCAGAAAAGAACTGCCCAACCTTCTGTTGTGTACCCTAACAACTGCAACACTGCAAATCAGATTCAACTTCTGATTTTGCCAACATAGATTGTGTAAAACCCTAGCCAGACAAAAACTTGCAGATCAAAGTCAAAATCGGAAAGAACAGTCAAAAATTGTTAGAACCCCAAACTACACATGATTTTGGCATTTTTATCGTGATTTTTCATGATTATGTCAAAAAATCCAGTAAAGGTACATTGACTGTAACTTATTCAAAAAATTGCAATTTTTTAGTGGGAAAATACTAACTCGGGATTTCTGTAAGTTTGCAATATTTTTGCAGTTTCTGTTTCTATGCTTGGAAGTTGGAACTATCATTCTAGATTCTAGAATTCAAATTATAACCACTGAAGTTCAGAGTTCAGACATTATATATAAAATTTGAAGAACTTTAAAGACATACTAATGGGGTTTAATGTTTAAATGATTTGGGGTTTAATGTTAAAATGATTTAATAACATGCTATTGATGAAAATTAGCATTCAGTATTTAGTAAATACTAATTTACCTATTATATTCATGTTCTATTTTTGTATTAATCTCTACGACCTATATTTGGTGTGATTTTTTCTACAGATTTGATTATATTTTTAATAGCAGAGATATTTCCAAAAAATTTCTTAAAGTAAGGGATATACTCTTACTCTTCGGCCATGCCGAGTCAATCCCAAATATGAGTCTGGCTACTATGGCTGCCAAAGTTCTCCAGAAGCCTGCTAGAAATAAAATATCTCTTATCTCGTGTCCATGTAAAAACTGTGTAAAATTAATCAACTTTTAAATCAAAAAAAGAAAATAAACACCTGTCTATTTACGTACAGAAAATTTCCAGCCTGCACACACAACTAGCAGCAGAGCTGATGTTGAACACTACCATCTAATCAGAATCTGAATTAACAGAAAAATAAATACGATGCCTATGTCGAGGCCTAGCTGAACGAGGACGTTGATGATATGAGAATGGACTTTCAGAATCCTGATTATCATCTGATGCTACTTCAGCTCTACTATCGCTCATATTTAAGAGTACAGAAGCTGCAATAAGAATCAGAAACAGTTAGTTTGCCAGCCTACATTTGTTTTGAAAGCTGTCAATATGTGTGTGTGTGTGTGTGTGTGTAGAGAGAGAGAGAGAGAGCATCCAAGGCCACTGTTGTGCCTAAGGCTAGGAAGAAAAAATAGATTGGAAGAAGACAGCAGAGATTAGAGAGATCAGCAGAGAGAGAAGCACACCAAGAATACATGAATGCTAACTAGTTAACCAAAATGTGTGTGTGTAAGCCTGCTTTAGAGAACAGGAAGCATACAATGCCTTAACATTTCATACCAGTAGTCGCTAATGATTCAAGTCCATCTCCCTCAGGTGTGGATTGCTGTCTAGCGCATGCTGCTGAAGCAGATTCCTTATAATTTGTCTTGTCCATATTGTTTCCACCACCTAAGCTAAGTGAAATCCAATCAGTCTGTACATCATCAGACATGATTACACGTTCTCTATAATCAGGCTGAATAGTCGCTCGAGCTGGCTGAGGAGGAAGAAAATACTGCAAAGGGGCATCTTCAGTTTCAGGTCTCAGAGAATTATCTAAATCACCATTTCCTTCCGTATTCAAAGAAGAGAATGGGCCATCCTGTAACCGGTTGTAATCAGTTATTATTGAGTCCACTAATGTATTTTCCTGCTGCTCTCTAGACCCCAAATCAAATCCATAACTACTGACAGGTGTAGGCCGTACTACAGATGTACAATGTGCATTTGCAGTGTCATCTGAAACATCAGCATCAGTACCAAACAAACGAAATGTCGAATTCTGAGGTCGTGGTAACCACCTAGGCATAGTAAACTCACTGAACTCAGCACCAAAACCAAGTGATGGGTTAATGCTGTTCTGCGGTGGGATTGCTTCTGAGAAGGACCCCAGTGCTGCAGTTGAATTGGGAGGTAGAAAGGGAACAACATCACAATCAATGTTCACCATATCATGCAATGCTTCAGAAGAATTCAATGGTATTGAGATCCCTTGAACAAAAGCATCAGACCCACCAAAAGCTTGCCTGGCTGATGAACCAATGTTTATCCCATCAACATTGTCTTCCTCTGAATCACTTACCACAATAACTTCAGGTTCCTTTGGAAGTTCAGAACTACCATGCCTGACACCTGCGTCCAAATTATTAAAATCAAGAAATGGAGATTCAAAGCCAGCATCATTGGTTACTGAGAAATCAGGGTTCTCACTTCCTTCTTGGTTGACACTAGGATCTTCATCATCTCTTGTAGAAGTTGCACTACTACTTGCTGGCACAACTTTTTGATTTGGTTTTCCACGCTTACTAGAGATGTCATTCACACCAGACGACAACATGTCTTTAGCTCCACTCACTTGCCAACAACCATCATGATTCCTCTTGATTCCAATCTTTAAAGACATATGACCTCCTGATGTACCCTCTTTCTCTATCTTAACTTTGGAAAGAAGCTCCTTTCGAGGAGAAAATTCTCCATTTATTGGAGCAATGGATCCATCTGGCAGATGCCATTTTTCAGCAAGTGCAATCTTGCCTTCTAGCTTTGGACGCCAAGAACCTTCTGGCTTCACCTCAACTTCAGTTACATCCTCAGGGTAGCCTTCCATCTGCCATATAAAAGGTTAGCACAATCCTGAAGCAACCACATCCCATCCTGATACCAACTCTAAAGAAGATGCAAGTTGCAACAAATAACTTACAAAAGCAGTAATTATATTGAAATATGGATCAATAATAATGTTCTCGAGTGAATAATTCTTCAAGCATATAGGACACTGCCACTGCATGCAGAAATAAAGTTACTTTAAGCACTCTTATTTTAAAATAAACAGATCTATGGTACAGAAAAAAAAAATTACAAGCCAAGATTAAATAAGTACTGAATATTCTAATTTGGGTAACCTTTCTTGCACGTTGATTGAGCTCTACAAATGCTTCTAGATCAAAACAACCCATATGAACACAAGGTTTGAATCTACCAGCAACTTTTATACGAGATCCAGTCATCTGCCAAAATCCACCATTACATGAGAACCATATACTGAATGCTTGAACGAGTAATGCAACAGACAGCCAAACAGAAGGGCAAATAGAATATCATTGTATCAATTATAAAATTTAAACTTAAGCCTGATTCATAAATGGCAGTGTTGCCATTTCAGTCTCAGTACCACAAAATCAAATCTTCATGTGTGAAGATACAAGCGATCATGTAATCAAGATTTTAATTTTCAATAAATTAATAAGAATGACTCAGGACCCTGTTCTGAACACTTACCATATATAGGCAAAGAGAATTTAACTTTGATTCAATTGTCTAATTTTCCTGCATGTGCAAAATATAGATTTGACAATTTGTAATGAAATTTCCAAAGTTTATAATAACTGAGAAAAATTTGATGCTGATGAGTTGGTAGGTTTTCTGGGGATCATCAGCTTCCCAATCCTGTCATATTTTTATAAAGGGGTAAACTACGACACAAATCTCTTAGGGAACAAGTGAGTATCCAATTAAGCTTTGTTAGATAGCTTCAAGGTGTCTGGTAATTATGGGTGCTTAAGCCTTGGTTCAAGTGAAAGACTGCCTCCTCTGTCACTGCCAAATTTTAATGTGCTCTAGATATGACTAAAAAATCTCTAATTGGTTGTGGCTGTTTACAATATTGGGAAGAAATATGATTCATCATATTGTTTCAATATCCTGCTATGAGCTGTAAAGGGTGGATGAGAAGTCCTTAAATTTGTGATTGGATTGCTTCATCTCTGTGTTTTTAGTTTAGATTTTGTCTGCAGCTGAGAAAATCTCAAGCAGATTTTCTTCTTGTTTACTATCGATGTTTAGTTTCCCAACCATAGACCTTAGTTGTAATGGTTACTGTTATAGCCATTCAATCTACCTTTAGAGCAAATTTCCCAGCCTCCCTGAACAAGCCTCATATGGCTTCCAGCTTATGATTTAGGCATTTGGCTTGCCTCAAGACTGCATATCTCTGTTGCTGGAAATAAGATAAGGGTGACAAATGTAACACTAAAGGAAACCTGATTGGAAAGGTTTCAGTACAGAAAGGTAATTTGCAAATAAATAACTACACAATTCTTTGATTTTTCATCAACCATTTTTGGCTTGTTAGAGAAAAGATGGATTAAGATATCAATCAAGATCCTTTTGAAGAAATGCATCTATCTTACAGTGACGTTACTGCTGTCCCTGAAGCAAGATTTTATGAGTACTCAAGTATGAAATTTGGTCACCATGAAATTCATCAGTGGCTCTTGATTTCAACTCAATTAGAATTTGAATGGGATGCTCAAGCTGTCAAATGTAGCTATTCTTATAAAATTACTGAATCCATGATTCCAGACCCTGTCAGCAAGAAATGCCTGGACAGAGGCTGAAGTTATGTAATGCAGCGTTTGATGTACGATTCTCCAAAGAAATAGCTTAAGAAATGTCTAAGTGGATGCTCAGAATAAGACTCATATTTTAAAATGTCAAGCATTGGCTGCATTCAGTCAAAAATAATCAAGTAGATTTCAGTGTGATTGGACCTTAATCAAACTGAAGATTTAAATATCTACTGAAAGTCAGCAGAAAAAACACAAAAAGAAAAAAAGACAAATCAATCAACGTAATGGGGAATGGCAGCCTGGTTTTAAGGCTAGGAAGATTCCATATTCTGTTATAGCAGCTGGTAAAGATAGAGTACCCTGCCTTAATGCAGCGGTATTAAATCATAACTATAACTATAACTATATATATATATATATATGGCAGCCTGGTTTTAAGGCTAGGAGGATTCCATATTCTGTTATAGCAGCTGGTAAAGACAGAGTAGCCTCTCTTAATGCAGCGGTATTAAATCATAACTATAACTCTAACTATAACTATAACTATATATATATATATATGGCAGCCTGGTTTTAAGGCTAGGAGGATTCCATATTCTGTTATAGCAGCTGGTAAAGATAGAGTAGCCTCTCTTAATGTAGCGGTATTAAATCATAACTATAACTATAACTATAACTATGACTATATATATATATATATATATATATATATATATATAGACTTGAAGATATTTCATCTATCAAAAGAAAACGCCACTCAGCATATGATTTCTTTTAATATCAGTTTGCATATTTGATCTCTGGAATAATTCTGGAACTACTGTTCAATATATATATAACCTACAGCTCTTTTATCTATCAAAAAGAAAGCACCACTCAGCATATGATTTCTTTCGATATTAGTTTTGCATATTTGATCTCTGAAATAATTCTGAAACTACTACTCAATGGTGAGACTTTGGTTGTGTCAGTCAATATAACCAGTGTTTCAACAAATTTAAAGAAATATGTACGAATATAACAAGGGGTAACAATGAGACAAAAGTAGCACTGAAACATCAAAATGGTATGACTAGTATGCAGCAGCCTCAACTCTCAGAGATTACAAAGCCAAGTCCAAGCGTACTCTAGTAGTAAAACAAAGATTATTTAAAAATTACATAGAACAAACAAAAAACTTTAAGCTTCCAAAAAAAAAAAGACAGGCGAATAGAAACCTTCTTCAAATATAAAATGCAACTTTAGTTACTTACAGGGCACCGTAGATTAACTGTAACTGACTCAGCTACAACTTCTAAATCACTGTCACTGTCATCAGCCTTCCCAAAAGATGCACCGCCACCAACACATCGACAAACACGAGCTAGGGCCTCTTTAAAAGGCTCCCCTTCTGACTGCTTGGGGATCTTGCTCATCACCTGCAATTGATTTTGATTTCAGAAATTATAGAATTTTGAAGATAATATTACAAATGCACAACTGGGTTTCCATTACAGATTTGTAGATTTACAGATTCTCCACAGATCTGGAATATAATATATTTATTGATAAAAAAATAAAACATAAAAAGAATCAAATAGTTCGCAGTTTTAAACTGAAAAGCTGATTAGATTAGACACATTAAATTGAACTTCATATATAAGAAACTCCTAAATAACAGTGATTGTGATGTTTATGCCGAAGAGGCATACGTGTTTTGAAACACCCCTTCTTTCACAATCAATAACTTAAGAAATTGATATCAAATATAGAAGTCTTCTCCAATATTGTCCAACTTAAGCAGTCATGCAGCAGTACACGTCTTGAATTAATCATCTTAAAAAACTACTGAAGTAATGACCTTGTTTTGAATCATCCTCTCATGAAATGTCCAACTTTCAAAAACAAAGTACAAATATGAGCTGAATTTAGAAGCCATCTTGGAAAATATACACCACCATGTATCATGAATTATCCATTTCATAAATCTACAGTATGGTACAACAGAAACTCCTAACTGTGTCGGCACATTTCATGAGTAACAATTTCAGAGTGTCAGATATCTTTCTTATTGCTCCATTTTTATGACACATACACCAACTTTGGCTAACAAAAGAAATTTGATTTAGATCCCATGGCAACATGAACAGGAAAGACATTGGAGGAAATAATATACCCTGTGTAATAGATGAACATTACAACACATGAGACGTGTTGCAAAATAAGTAATACAAATAGAAAAAGGCAAAGGAAATACATTGGAGTAAATAATATGCCCTGTATTATAGATGAACATTACAACATATAAGGCATGTTGCAAAGCAATACAAACAGAAAAAATGCTACATCCAAGGCTGCTAAATCATCGATATTGATTGTAAAAGATGTCATAGTCCTGATTGAAGGTAACATGTATTCTTAATTGTGAATGGCTTCTACGAGTTAAATAAACTCATTGCTAAAAAATAATATTTTCCTTCCTGATTTTGTTCTGCCCAAGCATCTCACCATCTATTACTGAAAGAAACATTCATTTAAGATGCACTTTCACTCTAATAACCTCCTATGATATCATTCAAAGATGGAAACCCCTTATCAAACAGTCCATTGGAAAGTATACTTCAAGATTGAAAAGACCCAATCAAGCTAGAACAGAAATCTGCATTGGATAAACCAGTTTGTGCACATGGTATTATATACAATCTCATTTGATCTCTATTACAAGGATACTAAAGCACAATTCGAGGAAAGTGTACTATGCTCAACAAAATTCTATTTAAAGCAGCATCAAAAAGTTTAACAACTAAACAGTTTAAAATTAAGAACATCAGGGTTTTAGTCTGTAAGATGAAATGAAAGCTTTTTCGTAAACACTATGTATAGTGTACTATGCTCAACAAAATTTATGAAATGAAAGCTTTTTCGTAAACACTATGTATAGTGTACTATGCTCAACAAAATTCTATTTAAAGCAGCATCAAAAAGTTTAACAACTAAACAATTCAAAATTAAGAACATCAGGGTTTTAGTCTGTAAGATGAAATGAAAGCTTTTTCGTAAACACTATGTATTATGAAATTAAATTTTGCATGATGTCGGTAAAAATCTCCCATACAGATTTTATCAAAAGCTTTCATTTCATACAACAGAAATAGATATCAAAGAACCAAAGATTAATGACTCAAAGGTTAAATGTCCACAACATGATTTAAAAAATAAAAATAGAAGAGATACTAAAAAAACTGTCAAGAGAAAATTAGCCCGATGAAAACCTGAGTCATCTAGAAAAGGTCTATTGAAAAAAGGAATTGAAACCTTATTCTAGAAACACTGTCCAAGATTGTTTAGATTAATGGAAAGGACTTTAGAAAGTTGAAGTATCAAACACTCATTGCAGCAGGGTTTGAGTATACCACAGTCCAGAATCCATTACATATCTTCTCCAGTATATGGACAGATAAAAATACACATACCCAATATCCAATACAGCCCCAAGCTGAGGAGCTAAACACCAGGCCACTAGGCAGAATCTTGGAAACAAAAATTCAATTACCATCACAAGATGAATAATTTGAAACACTCAACATCAAAGGAGCCTACCACACTTGACTTTTCACTTCAAATACAAAATATAACAAGAAATGAAGGACCGTGAACAAAACTTCATGGAAAAATCCAAGCAAAGCAGACAACAAAAATATACAAATTATTAGATAGAATATCTACCAATTTCATTAACTTGGGTTGATAGACTGTACAATGAACAGATACATGTATCTATGAAAACACAGATCACTACACATTGCACAGTTGTCACTCATGCCCTGACTAGGAAATCAGAGTCAAACATAAGGCATCATTAACGATTACCAATTGAGTTCATAAGAACAATTTATAACTCATTATAATTGTAATTAAGATATAATATACTAAGCACATCAACTAAAAACATTCACACTGCCCCTTGATGTTACTTGGTTAACCCTTCTCCAAAGTTGTCTTTAAAATATTAAACTTCTCGCAACCTTGTTCAATCATTCTGCCTTGTCTATGAGTGCTTCTGGCATTGGATGGTACTTGGTATTCCTTACCTTTATACTTTGCCAAGGGATTTTGAACTGATCTCTCAACTTCCACTTGACTGACTTCGTGCTTAAACATTTAATAGTAGAGGCCCATACACATAGAATTCATGAAATTTTAAAAGGAAAATTTCTGTAATATAGTTGCTGCTCCTAGTACAACTCCCATTAAAATTTAAAGTAGTCACCTTCAACCTCTACTTCAGGGAAATGCAGTCTGTCCATGATGCTGGATGGCTGAAAGTGAGAAAACCATTGTTTGACATGATCAGTTCTTATTCTGCATTGTCAAACCTTATTAATCCAAGATCTATGTCTTAAGTGTAGGGATCAACCTATTGAATCTATTTCCCAACATGTAATCATTGTACTTGTAATATATAATGTTTTCCAGTTGTAGTCTATGGTCAATCTAACAGCTTTAGGCATACTAATTAAAATGGTAAGGAAAGAAAAAATTTGCCAATTCAAAATGTGGATGATAGAATAAAAACACCAGTGTTCCATGGAGTTTCCTGACAGGGACACATCCCCTGTCGAGGATGGGGGGACAAAGGGTAAGTTTGGGGACGGCAAGGGGGGGCGGTGCTGATATACATATAGTACTCGAAAAACTAGTTATAAAAAGATGTTTAAGAATTACATTTCAAATTAAACTTTGGCAATTTAGTAAAATAGCAAAATTGCAAAGACAACATTTTTAAATACTTGAATATTATTACTAAAAGACTGAAAGTAAATTAAATTTGACAAATGAAATTGTTGAATTTGAGATTTCTATTATATCAAAAAATATGATATCATAATATCATATCATAAAGACGATTACAATGAGTAGCATGATACATTTATATCAAAATAAATACAAAATACAAAAAAGTAGTAAGGGAGGCCTCTAATCATATCCCCAAACTCCTCATCACTCGAACTACTGGAATCCTCATGGTCAAGCTCTGCCAAACTAATACCCACTCTTCTCACTGTTTTCTCTCCTCTTCACCTAGCTGTTGCAAAACATGAAATGCAAATGTGAGCAAAAATAGAGGAGTTAAGAGTGTTTTGTAGAGGTAGTGTGTTTGGAGAGGGGTCCCACAAGCCTTTAGGGCTACGCCCAAGGCACGAAGTTCAAGAAATTTTAAAGATATAAAATACAACAATTCATGCTTCCCAACGCGGGAAACGGCTGGGTGTCCACAAGATGCTTGAGGGACAGCTAGGCATCCTTGAGACATCTCGGAGATGTCCAGACATCTCCCCCATCCCTGCAAAGTTTCCGAAGTCTCAGCAGAGGTGACGGTATGACGGGGGGTCATTTCCCACCTGTCCCCAAGTCCCTATCTCCAAAACACGTGGAATTCGGGGAGGGGGGGATGTGTCCCCATTAAACACTGAAAAACACAGATTGGAAAGCACCTGAATCTCTCACCAGAATTGCCTATTGAAAGGACAGCAGACCTAACCCAAGCAGGTCTTCCATGTCTGCAGCCTTAGAAATTGAACTACCTCACAAAACCCTAGCCAAGAGCTTTTCATCCTCTCTTGCTATGGTACCAATTTCCCTAACTTTTGCAAACATGTAGAAGCAGAAGAAAATAAGGGCAGGATTCACAACACTCTCTGTTAGACTTTACCCCAGTATCAAACATATCAGGAGACCATCCATCTAGTAAGTTAAAAACGATCTAACAGTACAGGCATCAACTTGAAAATATAGCCAACAGTTTTAAATTGTCATGAATAATGCTATGCATAAAAATATCTCCACTTGAAATGTAGTACTATTTCAGAGAAACAAACATAGTTTTAATCATATGAAATGGAAATACCTGAGGAACTGTCTGACGACGCATAATTCTTACACCTAGAACAAAAGACCGAGGGTCATATGCTTGCAATGATATTCTATTTGTTCCTTCTCTGATGCATGCTGTAATCTACAATAGGTTAACACAAAGCAGGTTACAAACTGAGAAAAAAGAAACTGATATGAATATAAAACAGTAAGGCAGTGGGCATTTCAAGAATTATGCTAAGAATGAACACAAAATGACTACAAAGAATAAGACAATGCAACACCATGAAAAGTATGCAAAATGGACAGAAACTGCTCAGAGCTTTAGTTGCTAAGAGTGTTAGAAAATGAGATGAGCAAAAAACAATTAGTACAATGTAGCATCTTAAGATGTTAAAAGAAACCCACCCCAGGACCATCATCACGACCATTGGCTCCCAGTAATTGAGCACTCGGTCTGTTTGTAACCTTAATTGATATTCCTGTACCAAAAGACAAATCTCATATAAGACTTTGGCATGGCCACATATAAGAACAGAAAACAAAAAAAAAATATCATAACTCTGCATCTTCTCAAATGTATGGAAAGGCACAATGACAGCAAACTGAAGCTCTCTGAAAAGCTTGGATCATCTTCACCAAAAGGAAGGTTTCCACAAAAGAATCTCACACATGGGCACACATCCAGATACAAAATCTGTTACATGTATCTAAACTTTTAAAGCAAGATAACAGTACTACTTCAGATAATCCCTGTAGGCAGGATATTTTAATCTCTACCCTAAGTAATACAGCCTTAGAAGCATTTCAGGCTTGATATGCAATATAGCATCAGAAAAGCACCAGCTCAGCATTCAAGCATGTTTCTAGAGACTAAATCTTTAACAGATTGTAAATCCTGGGCATGCAATTTCTACTTTACTAGCTAGTTCAGTTTTAGTAAAGATACCTAATCTTGGTTTGAGACACATCTCTCCCCCTACAATCCATTATCTCTATTTTCTTTCCTTTTTCGGTTTTCCTCATGCCCTAAGTTTCTCTCTGCTCCATATTCTTTCTTAATGAGAAGATTATTTACTAAAACAATTAAAAATATATAGTGTCCTATTACACCAAAATAGTAACCGGTGCAAAACTCCAACACTGCAGATAGGAAAATTTGTAACTATAACACAATATATGCGAGAACTGAAATAATGTGAAGAAATATAAGTTTCTCTCATGTATTTAAGCACGAATAAACTAGCACAATTTAAATTATCTCACCCCAAATACAAAAAAATTAAAAATGAATACAGATGCATAACCTTCCCTCAATATATGGCTTCATCTTTTCCCACAATATAGAGTAAGTGCAAAAAATGTATTATTCCCTCTCCCAATCATTTTCAAACTCCAATCCAAATCAGTTAATATAGTGCCCCTCAACACAAAACCACATGATCTCAAAAGACTATATACCATACAGACGACCATGCCAGAATTTTGATGGAAAACAAAATTAAAAACAATTCTAATGCACCCTTTTCCCAATACCTAATAAACCAAATCAAACCAGATATTACTCCACACACCCACAAAACTATCTCCATAACAGCCCAGACCCACCATCCATTCCAAGAGTTATGAATACAAACAATTTCCTCTAATTATCTTTACAATTATTGGCAATAAGATTAATAGTTTATACTGCTAATAATAAAATAAATGCATTTCCAAACATGCAAGTTAAGAAGATCAGTGAAGTGAAAACAGCTACACACAAAGATCAATTTTGATTTTACATTAATTGTAAAAGCTGAAAACAAAGATTGCAAGAAGAATTGACAAAAAATTTCCTAGAAGCCCCCATCTATATGGCAATCATAATGAACTTGTAATAACAAAAAGACATCAATTCAATATGCCTGAAAGATGAACAATCAAAGTTTTCAAAAAAAAAAAAAGTCAGCATTGGTGGGTCAGATCATACCATTTACTCGAAGATCAGCATTTTGTGGCCAATGCATCCTAAAAGGTACTTTATCATTTAGGAGAATGCACCATACCTAAGAACACATCATTCAAGCAAATGATTTTTTAATATACCTCACAAAAAAACACAAATTTCATCATCTTGCACAACCCTCCATTCCTAGCCATGTCTTACTCATGCACATATGTAGAATTCCACCAGATGTATTCAGCAGATTAGATAAATATATTTCCTTCATTAACAAATATCTACATCCAACATATTGGTAGATAACCATGAATAATGAAACATAGAAACATGGAAGCACAATTTGTTAGCAAAGCTCTGATAATTTATAAGATGCATGAGAAGATGAGGGAGGACCTTTGGTAAACCGAAAATGCTAAACCATACCAAAATATATGGTGAACTACTCCATTTTAAAGAAATAAATAAATCATGCAAAAACATCCAAACCAAAGGACATCTAAGAATACCAATGTTGTTGCCAAGAGAGTAGTATTAGATACAAGTACTATATGCCAATTTTTAAAATAGGTACTTCTAGGCATAGGACACAAATCAAAAAAAATTAGATTGTTTCACCTCTCTAAAATTCACATACACTACTTCTAGGCATAAGGCATCAATCCAAAAAATCAGATTGCTTGTCCTCTCTAAAACTCGCATACTCTACCATCAATTGGACAGCAAGCTCCACAATGTGGAGGCTTTCTACCTCAGAGCCTATATAGAGCCCTATCCAAAAACCACAGAAAGTCATTGTACCACAGCCACTATAAAGGTAAGGCAAATTATCATTTAGTGAGCGGTTCCTGAGGGGCAGGAGGACTGACCACCCATACCATCTATAGGGCCTCACATCTCTTGAAGAGCAAGCCATATGTTCTTGTGTCAAATGAAGTTTAAAGGTGGGTTAAAGAGTTGCTTGACCAAGAGAGGGGTGATAAAGTGCTGGTTTGCTTATAGTCTTGGCTCCCAAGAAGGATGGCATGTGTGGGATGTGTGTGGACTATAGGAAATAGGACAATTTTGACCCCTCAACATCTTATACCCATGAACTTTGTTCACTGATTTATTCTAAAGGCATCCTCTTATTTCATCAATCCTAGTTTGTCAAAGTCAATAGCATGATGAGAACTTAAGCTTTCTGGTTTTAGGCATCTAGCATTTCTTCCTGCTAAGATTCTGGTACCGTATTAGCAACAAAAGCAACAAGCTCTTAAGCATAATCGTGTAAGCCTCACATTGAAGAGAAGCTTAAACATTGCTTTTGACAATTGCATATATCTTGTAGCTTCAAAAAACCAAACCTAAGATCTCAAATAACATTATATTGATTGATGAGATTTTCCAACATGTTCATGACCTACAACAAACCTCTCAAGTGAAAATCTGTCTTCTACTTTAAGATCAAAAGCTTTTGCAAAGCTTCAAAACATTTCACGAGATTCTGAAATGTTTTCAAACTGTGCTAATTTCAACTCCAAAGACATACAGATACAGGAAAGTAGGTTGAGCCATTTCCTGCAACTGATTATAATATCATATAAGAAAGCAATCCATTTTAAACATGGAGCAAAACCCAATCCTTGAGTTTATGCCCAGTCCCATATTTTCTATCTTCACTGGGCATTGAGTTGATGTTCATTAATTAATGTCAGCTGACAATATTTATGGATAACAGATCTAAACAGTCTACATTTGTATTGTTCTTAAATTAGTTATTTTACAAACACGCCAAATGCACATGTCTCAGTAGTATTCACTTTGACTAATAGAGCACTAAGCACTTGCACAATGCAAAAACATATTGCAAAAGCTTTCTTTGAAAACTAGGTTGCAAGCATCCCATTCATTTGCAAGCTCCAACTAAATTTAATATAGTACTAGAAAAAATAATTAGAATCTAACAAAGTGATTCTTTCACAGGAAGAATATATAACGTGGATCTTGCCATGTCCTTGTGTTTGGGCAATATACCATATTGGTTGAACAAGAGAAAAAATAGTTTTGTCAACCAAAAACAAACAAACTAAAAAATACAACAACTTGAGAATTAGTAAAAAGAAACCTACTCACTACTTGCATCTATCTAGCATGTATCAGTTAATCATATGGATCAAATCTAATAGAAAGTCCTTTAGATAAGCTGAGTAAAAAGAAACCTACTCACTACTTGCATCTATCTAGCATGTATCAGTTAATCATATGGATCAAATCTAATAGAAAGTCCTTTAGATAAGCTGACCAAATTGATCAATTTCAACCATCATGATATATACATAAATAAAGCTTAAATACTCTTCCTGCCCCCTCTGAAGGAAGTGACAGCACATGTACAGACAAAAATAAGTGTATTTACTACATTTACCAGCATGGCCTCAACCAAACAGGAGGTAGCTCAAAAAATCACGTAGACAAAGTGACATCATACATTTATTTGGTATTTATGCTTGCAAATGAACATATTTTTGATAAAATTCACTGCTACCCTTACAACTAACCTGCAGCTCACACCCCGTTTTTTGTAATTGGTCTCTATCTGCCCTTGTCAATAAAAATGTCTTCTCCAAAGTCTGTGAAGGGTTTGTCCTGATACACGACACCATTTAAGAATAAATATAGTTGTAACTCTAAATAAACTAAGTAGAACACATAAAACATGTCCCAATTCTGGAAGAAAACACCTCAAACTTTCCCTTTAGGATGTTGCTTAGATGTAAGGTGACACAAAAGTTTGGGGTAATTTGAAGGAACCACATAATTTTTTACACTACACATGATATCATCCATTATAAACTTACCCACACATATTTGAAAATTCGAAGGTATCCACAGGTTATTTTTAGTTAGACTTTTTAACTTTTTAATTTTTTGAGGGATTTGACCCATGTGCGTTTTAAGTGACCTCAAGATGATCTGCATGAGTGGTCATTCCACTAGTGAGTACAAGGCAAGGGAAGAACCCACTTAGCATACAAGCATCTTTTAAGCACTTGTTAGTTGAAAGGAACAATTAATGTAATAATTGTGGTGAATTTTCCATATTGAATTCTCAATTTGCATTTACTAGACACATTCTTGTATTTCATTAAAATTCTAAATGTTTCTCAGATACAAAATTGGCAAATTATTTAACAAATTATATTCATCATAGAAATTGGTGAAAATCTTCACTTTCAATAGTTATGAAAATCTCAATATGCTTGACAGAAATATGGGAAAAAAAACAAATAAAAAGAATCTATCAGCAACTATCAGCCCCTAAAATTATTCTTAAGTCAGTATCATAGCTACCAAGTTCACCATCTCCTTTCAACATATGCCACAGGTTGGGATACCAAGCTTCCCTAGAATGTCATATGTCCTTAAAAATGGTGGGACATTGAGAAAATGCCTTACTTCATGTGTTGCTCCTGGGATAACATAGTCCACTTGCCCCTATAGGAGTGCACTCGTAAATTTGCAAATCCAAAATGTCAAGGTCCACCAAAATGCCTAATGTTAAGTCCCTTTGTAAATTTGACCCTTCTAAACATCAAGCTCCATCTAGTATTTTTGGCATGCAATCCAAAGCACAACTAAAATCTAAACAATTTGTTGACTTTGCCCCATTCAAGGGTTTAAGTCATGTTTTGCTCTTGCCCATGGTAATATTTCCAGGCTTTTACTGTTGGTAGCGGATTAGCTTGATCATAGTTGACATCAGACTGGTTAGGTTAGCAATGCTCTGCATTCTTCTGTTTTGTTATAGGTAATGTTTTCAGCTTGTCAATGTATTACAGCATATCTGTGTTGTAGGCTATGTTTGATACAAATTTTGTCCTCCCCTGTGAGGTCTCTTGCTGATAATAGTGTTGAATTTTCTACAGAATTATGGGCCTTTCTTCTTTCATCATGCTGCACACTGCTAAATGTCTGCTGGGACCCACTCCTTCCCAACACTTACCTTGACTTTAGTGGTTCTAGCTGAATCTGAAGATTTTGTGAGACCCACATTTCCTTCTCTAAAGTCTAAGTTGGGGTCCACATTGAAGTCCAGGTGGCCTAGGGGTGGGGCCATCTTCTCATCTCTATGATTTAAACAAAGGAAAAAAGAACCTTATGCTAATGCTTCCTCTCTTTTGGGTCCTGCCAAAGAATGCCTAGGCATTACAATCTCTTATTAAAACTTGTCTTTTCTCAGCCCTTATTCGTTGCTGGGGCCCACCATACCCTTGTTGGCACTTGACATATCTAAAATTTATTATCGGCTGGACATTGATAATCCAATCATGAGTCAACGTAGGGAATGGGCATTTAAATTTCTGCTATTCCTGACTGGTGGTTACATGAATTTCTGTTCCCTCTCAGGTATTGCTATCTCCACTCACATAGTATTAATTGTGGAATTTTAAGGCTAGCAGCAGTTTCTGTCTGCTAAGCACCTAATGTTTAATAAAGGAGCAGAAACATGTGTATGAGCAGAGTGATTGGGGTTCAAAGGAATTACAGAGGCTGAACAACATTTTTGGCTGGTCTTCTGAAGCGTGGGACAGGAACTGGCTACATGCCAGTAACTGGCAAATTCTATTTTATTTTGTGTATTAATGTGACAGGAACTGGTCACATGCCTGCAAGCTGGCATTTAGTAATAAAATTGAAATCTTATCGTGAGGCTATCATTTACTTTACAAAGCATTGTAAATTCATGATTTCTTTCTGCCTTTGCAGATTAGCTGGGTGCATATGGCTGCTTGGATTGGCTACCCTCATAGGGTACCTGATTGAAATTTAAGAGTCCTTGTTGAGTGTAATTTCTGAAAATGGTCTTCATAGCCTTTAGCTTTGCTCTTGCCCATGGTAATATTTTCAGGTTTTTACTGTTGATAATGGCTTAGTTTGGTCATAGTTGATATTAGTCTGGTTAGGTTAGCAATGTTCTGCATTTTTCTGTTTTATGTAGGTAATGTTCTCAGCTAGTCACTGTATTACATCATATTCTGGGTTAAGCAAGGAAGGGTTCTAGGAGAGGTTCTAGGAGGACCTTGCTTCCTCCTAGGATTGTCCGCCCTAACCACCTTAGCCCACAACATTCTCATATAAAAATCTGTAAATCTTGAATTAGCACTATCGTGGGGTGGATGTTGTCAGTCATTATTATGCTCTAGCCTCTAGCTTTGCCTTCTGCTGCTCCTTGTCTCTCATGAGAGTTATTTGGATCAGTACTTCACATGGCAAGAGTTTGCCCACTTTAAGATTGACTTTTCTAGCTGTGTTTACATTGTTTTAATTATTAGTAGTTTTTGAGCTGCCCATGCTCTTTTCACAAAAAATGACTTTCTATTGTTATTAAATGCACCAACTCTAGTTACTGTAACCTCCACCTAGTTGCCCTCCTGGTCAAAAAGCTCATGGCTACACAAATGAGTGGTCATGAGGCAAAAATTAGAGGGGATAGGGCAGGTGTGTCTATATTACGGAAGTATGATACGCACTTAAATTGCTTTTGTGCCTAAACATCCCCCATTATCTTTCTTTATTTCAGTGTTTATCCAATGCACCCAACTTCCTCTTAGCATTGTGAAAGGGCCATTCTCCAAAAAATGTGAGATCTTGCATTTGGACCATAGAAGCATAAATCTGCAAAAAATCCCGATTAATCGCGATTTTTAAAAAATCTGCAGGCTGGTTTTGGTCAACGATTTCTTCCCGTTTAAAACTGCAAAATCGCCAAAAAACGTGTTTAAAACCTGCAAAAAAACGTGAATAACATCACACTGATTTTCGCGAGAAAAAAAATCAAGAGACCATAGCTTGTTTCTTACTATTATTCTTTGATAGAATTTTTCCAAGCATCCATAGCTTGTTCCAAAGCACCTGTTTTAGGCTTTCAGCCATAGCAGAAAGGCAGTGAACTGTTTGAAAAAATGCCTCAAAGAAATGTGGTCTCATGGTGATAGAATGCCATGATGAATGCCATGATAAATTGCTCTGGATTGTCATGGCATTCGATCACCATGAGACCACATTTCTTTGAGGCATTTTTTCAAACAGTTCACTCTCTTGTCTATGCTATTGCTTACTATTATGCTTTGATATATTTTTTCCAAGCATCCATAGCTTGTTCGAAAAAATGCCTCAAAAAAATTGTGGTCGCATGGTGATGGAATACCATGACAATCCATATAGTAGCAAGGCAGCAATATGGATTGTCGTGGCATTCCATCACCACGTGACCACATTTCTTTGAGGCATTTTTTCAAACAGTTCACTCTCTTGTCTATGCTATTGATTACTATAATGCTTTGATATATTTTTTCCAAGCATCCATAGCTTGTTTGAAAGCACCCATTTTAGGCTTTTAGCCATAGCAGCAAAGCGGTGAACTGTTTGATAAAATGCTTTGGTAGACATGTATGAAAAATGTGGTAACATAGACAAGGCAGTGAATTGTTTGAAAAATGTGGTAGCATAGACAAGGAGCTTCATCATCAGGAGCTTCTGCCCTCTAGCACATCATTTGCTACAATTGATTTTTTTGGAACTTTGTACTTAGTTTATGGGTTGACTTTGTACAAAGTCACAAACTATATTGTAACAGACATTTTGACAAATGTCACCATCTGATATTTATACAGTTGTAGTATGTTTTGTGCAATGTAATCAGCAATATTAATATAACCAACAGAAATCTATTTTCTATAATTCATGGATTGAACTCTGTATTTTATTTGCTCTCAATGTCTACATGCTATGGAAATACCATTAATTTTTTTTAAAAAGTAGTTTCTGACTGTTTTTCTTCAATTTTTTGTGTCTTTGTAAATCCGATTTTTTCCCGATTTTTTCAAAAAATCCTGAACTTTTGGTTTGCCGATTTTTTCCCCAAACGATTAATGCTGCTATGATTTGGACCATTCATGGTGATTGGTAATGAAGTGGTTATTCATTTTGCTTCAGAAATTGATATAAATAAGATTCAACTTTCATCTCCAAACTTACCATCTAGCTTTGGTCTGCCTCGGCTGCCTTAACTTAGTTCACTGGGGGCCATTCATATTACATGTCTTATTTATGCTTGTATTATATGTCTAACTTTTCCAACTTGTCTAGCATTAACTGGGGTTCATTCCTCTTTATTTAGGATCTTTCATTGTTCTAATATTAGTTACTTTTTCAGCTCTTCGGAGTTTTTATTTAGTACATTTATTTTCTATTGTAACTAGTACTAGAGTCCCATGACCTACTTTGGTCACACATGAACTCTAATTTTATTTCTTTCTTTGATCCCTCTTTCTATAAGATACAAAGGGCACGGGTGCATGTTCTTTCATGCTTGTGTCAGGTGAATTGAACTCAACGTCTCAAAATCCTGGCATGAATGGTAGATACAGCTCCAGCAAATTTTACCTATGTTATATGTTATCTCTAGTCCTATACAAGGGCATGGGCATCGGGGATTGCCTATCAAATCTGTAAGTTTCTGTCACCAGTTCTACTTTGCTTGTTTCCTCTACACAACGCAGCATGGCAGCATGGCATTGACATTTCCAACACTGCATAAGCAAATTCCATCCATTACAAACTCCAGAAAAATATGTATCCCAATGCAACCATGATCTACCACATTGGTCTGTCTGGTGTTATGTCTCACACCAGAATCTCATTTCTTCTTGTTCCTTTCACTAGCCAATATTTAAGGGCATCTCAACTTCATTCATTATAACTCTAAAAGCTCAAACACTCATAATAACTGATACCACATATTAAAATGAGAAGAAATATCTTGGGAAAACTAAACAATAAAAGCACACCATAATAAGAAAGATATTCCCCTATATGAGATCTTCAATATAAAGAATTAAATAAATGATACAATAATAAGTTATTGATGTCACCGTTATCCCCAGCCATGCCACATCCCCATCATACCTTTATCTTGCTTTAAAAACTTGAGCAAATAAAATTTATAAAGAACAGGTCTTATTAACAACCTGCCTCACCCAACTGTTACCAACAGACCAAATTGCAATTGTTCAAATATAAACACCAGACTAAATTAATTAATTTTCCAAATTAGTTAACCCTTGTGTGCAACCTCTTATGCTTTGATTCAAACTGAATGAACAGAATAGCATCCAACAAAAACCATGGCAATCTTAAGGCAATATCACAGATGCTTCTCAATCCAAGCATCTTTGCCAAACAATCCAGCTTTGAATTTTCAAATGCAAAGACGACATCCAGGAAATATTCTCCCAGAAAATAGTAAACATACAAAATAATAAAGATCAAGATTTTGAAATGCAGTGTAGCTTGACTGGTTGTATCCAAACTGTAATTGGGAAAAAAAGAATTAGGCTCAAATTGAGTTTGCCTTGTCATGAAATAGATTCGGCAACATAGAACACAGCTGGAATGGGTGCCTTAAACTCTCAAATGCTTACATGTGAGACAAGCTTCATGCAAAAAAAGCAAAACCTTCCATTACCATCATTTGTGAAAATGAAAAGCATTCCATCCATAATCTGAATGTGTTGTAACAATTTAATTTCCATGTCACTGTTTTGTCATCCATGTTATATCAGAGGAATTCAGATGTGCTACACTTTGCAATTAGGTTTACTGCACAATAAATATTACAAACCCACCCATCAACAGTTATCGGGGAAGTGGCGAGCTTTGTTGGCATAACAGGTTGCGACAAAGTTACCCAGAACCTGCCAGGCATCAATATAATTTTAATGTCAAAAAACAAATATAATAAAACCATGTTGAAGCTAAAATCTACTATAGTACAAGTCAGAGAAAAAAATACCAATTACAATATCTTGTCTTGTCCTAATTTAAAAATTCAAATAGAATTTCATAATTTACATTTGACATGTTTCATTGACAATTTCATTCTACTTTAGTTAGCATATAATATACACTGCATGTGACTTTCAATCAAATAACATAATGGGCACAAAAGCTTACAGACCAAAGTCCACTGACCAAGATAAAGATTCAATAGTAGCCTTTTTGAGCGATTGCTTGTAATCAATACAATCATAAAGAAGCAGTAAATGATGAATGAGCTAAGTGTGGCATAACGGTATCCTCAGCATGATTTAAATCAAGAAGATCCAAGCAATCCAAGCATGGATAATTTATGTATGACTTATACATGGGTTTTTACATAGGACTTATATTTATTAAATCTCACTTAAGTTTGAAAAAACCTCACTTACAATGTCTCTTTAAGTAGACAGTCACTAGTAATGATTAAGTTCTAAGCTGCTAACTGCATATAAACAACTAACATTCATAAAATTGGAGACAGAGAATCCATCTTTCCAAGTGGAAGTTGAAAAGCCTTTTTATCAGCAAAAGCAAATTTGCATCACATTATTGACATGCACTGTACAAATAAAATGCCTAGCATATAAACATCATTCCCGAATACTTAAATAAAGTTGAGCACAGAAGAAAGTACATACGGATCTCCACGATTGACACGACAGATGTCACAATAAAATTGAGAAGGTGCCTCTGGTTGATAACCTTCAACAGGATTTTCTGGAATAATAACACACTCTAGATGTTGCCAAACTCCACATTTGGGAGATTCACACTGCATTATTATATTCAAATGTAATAATTAGTAAGCTCTTAGTCTCCAGAAATTTGTGCTGACATTTTATGTACCATAAAGAACAGACAGGAAGGATGTGATTATTAACATGGGCATGATATTACCAAAGCCCTCATAAAACATGATTTTCTTCAAGAAAAATGTATGCAGAACATTTCAGTATCAATAATGTGCAGAAAACTCTTGCCAAAAAGACAAGAAGATTTATGCAGTTCTAAAGATAATATTCATCATTTTCTCCTGGTGAGCATACAGAGAAATACTTTGAACCCACCAAAACATATCAGAAGCATGAGAGTTACATTGAAAATAAATATACAAATTCCAATCCACCTTTTAGTGATTTGAATGAGTAGTTTTGAAAGATGAGGATAGAAAATAAAGGCATAAATTTCAGTCTTTAATATCTTCGTCAAGCATAATGTGGTAAATGAATAAATTCCTCTATGGTCATGTCCACTTATCAGGCCATGTATAGAATTAAACAATGGCTATCATATATAGTTCAAAAGGAGGTATAGCGTATATGGCATTTCTAAAATCTACCATTATAATTTTAGAAGAAGTGTCAAATGGAATGGCTTAAAAAACAAAACAAAAACAAAAAACAATACCTGAATCATACGACCACCCTCCATTGGATCTCCACAGGGGCAGCAGGTCTTAGCTTCTGGTAAGTTGATTTCCTGAATATCCTCTGAACGTGCTATGACATTAAGGCTTGTGTCATTTCGATTTTTTGAAGCTAACTCAGAAGCTTCATGGCCATTCATCTTTCTGTAAACAATGTAAATGCAAAATTAAGCTTTACTATATGTTTGAGAAAAGCATTAATAATGAGCTCTAAAAATTATTCAGAGATAATAAGATGCAGATTCATAGATATCTAGCATGCATGAAATGCACAGAGAAACTATCCACATAATTTAAGTGGACAAACAAAAGAAATTTTGTTATTGAACAGAACAAAAACGAGCAAGTGGCTAAACAATGAAAAGGAGCACAAAATAGCTGAGTTAGTCAATAGTTACTTGTAAATCACAGTAACATAATTTAATGACAATTCACTTCTACCATCTCAAGGGTCTCAACTGAACAGAAGCAATAGTATATAAAGTATGGACAGATGCAAGAGCTACATGATGACATATCTTACCTCACAGGAAGGGGAAAGGCAGAAGATCCAGATAATTCAACAGGAATGTTACAACGAAATTTTCTAACAGAGTACACAAATTAGCATCAAACAAGCTCAGATACTACATCACCTCTGCAGCTTTTTGGCTACCCTGATTGGACACCAACATCTTTATCACACAGGATACAGCAGGGAGGAACCATGCGCAGAGTTGAAACTCTTAGATTATAAGGTACTATATAGCCAATAGAGATCATAAACATGTCTATTACATACCCATTTAACTGTAAATATTCATCTCCACTACTAAGCCCTTATAATTCCATTTGTTTATTATTATGATATTATAAACTATAATTATAAATGCAGGCTTTATAATTATAATATAGATATTTGTTTAACATTGTGATAATTCATATTAATAATAATGTGAGTATTGTCCGCCTGATTTTTGTCCACATTACTGTTTGAAATAAATTATAATGTCATCAAAAAGCTTTCAATCCATTGAGATACAGATTTATGAAAAGAATTTGTAACTAGTTTATGAAAAACTCATATGGAAAGAAATATAGATGCTTATACAAGTCATCATATCGAAAAGTCAATTTGAAAGAAATATAAAACATCAAAAAACAATTGCATATACAATGAGCTCCCTCCTAAGGCAGCGATGTACATAGGGCCAACTATAAATACCAAGGCAGAATCCTATGACAAGGCAGAGTACTATGATAACGCACACACAGCCCTGTACAGTGTGTGCAGCCTGTGTACATAGTCACGGCCCTTTCAAAGGGGCATAAAAAACTTTCAAACCTTCTTTAATTTGATTTGATTTGTTTTATATAGAAATTTTATAAATTATGTTTATCATTATTATTAATAATAAATATTATAATATTTATATTAGTTTATATGTATCAATTAACCTAATAATATTGTGATATTATTGATCATTTATATATGTAATAAATGATATGTGTGTGTGTGTGTGTGTGTGTGTGTACATACATAAATATATATTTGTCTAAGATACCGGTTCTAGTATGGGGTTGGATATGGGTATAGGGTTCTGGTAACACCCATATGGCCAAAAAAATCTTGGGTTCAGTATGGCTGGTACGGATATATAATATATGTGCAAAAAAATTTAAAAATATACAAAATTGAGAAAGAAACTTCATATATCATATAATAATGACATTTGAATCTTTAATAAATCGATACTTCATCATTGATCAATGATAGTATTAAAGATAATATTGTCAATTGATAGTTCAAAACTTAAATATTATGTTCATATATCATATATGTCCAACACTCTAGAGTCAACATTCAAATGAAAATCATTACAATTACAAATTTTGAATATACTACAATCAAAAACTTTTATCTTGGTCTTCAATCTTCATTGAAAGCATCTAGATCGAAGTCGTCACTTGGTTCAACATCACTTGAACCACAAGCAAATGGAGTTCCACTGCCACTAGGTACATCATGTGTAAAAGCCTCTTCATCATCTACATTGACTCTAGTAAGCTCTCCAAGTTGGCACACTTAGGGGTTATATCCCAATTCTTTCTTGCCCTTTCCTTGTAGTCAATGTCAACTTCCTTATGTGATAGAGAACGCGTGTTGGAATGGATATAGACCAAGTCTACTACTTTTATTAAAGCCAACCAATTATGCTTCACTGAGTACATAGAGGAGAATATACTCCAATTCTGTTAAGATGAAAAAGAACTTGCAACCTAATAAAATTAGAGAGAAAGTCAATACACCTTAAAAAAAATTTAAAAAAAACACTGATAAGTACTAAAAATGTCAACAAATCAAAAATGTTTACTGTGATAGAATTTTGATTGCAAGTTGTTGGAGGAACAAATAATCTTGCCTATGAAGGTACAAGAATATACGAGTATCCTCCTAGTATTGATCTCAAAGAGCATGAATACTATGATCTCGTCTTGAGATAAACTTGTCACACTCTTTCCTAAAATTATCAATCACTTTTAGATCTAAGAAGATTCTTCAAAATGCCAACTTGTTCCCATTAGCAACTTCATTATCTCTATATGGTGCAATTCTCCATGGCAAAGAGAGTGCAATTCTCCATGGCAAGAGAGTATCTCAACGCTATAATATTTGGGAGATATTGTATATGCAAGGAGATGAAAGGGTGTGTTCATCTTGTTCCAACAGTTTCAAGATTTTTTCCACTTTGGAAAAATGCTTCTTCGAGAGCATTATCCATTTGTGTTATTCTAACCTTTATTTTATCTATCATGGAATCAATGCCATCATAGATTTCCCCTCAACATGGCCAATCCATATCAACAAATGTGATCATACTCATGATAGGCTCAATGAAACTCAAGTCATAGTCCACATGATCCCACCAATCACCATCCAAGATCAATGACTAGACCTTTTGGGCCCTCTCTAAATTGATTACTTCAAATACTCCATTGGTGGCTAATGGCCATGTCGCCCAATACCTCTCACACCTTCACAAGTCATCTCAAAATGATCTTCTGATACGTATCGTGTCTCAACATCCTAATTTTTTTATTTTATTTTTGTTTATTTTTTTGGGTGGGCCGGGGGGGAAATGGGGGCAAAAAAGGTGTTTTATTTTTTAAAGTTCAAATACACACATGCCACAACGACTTCCAAGTGGCCATCACAAGCATAACATATAAGATGAGGGGAATCCACCAAGGAATCCTACAAATCCTCAAAACTGTACTACAAAAGAAACTGCAACACCACTTACTACCAACCCCCATCATGTGGTGATTACCTTTCCTGATCATCATGAATGAGTTTAAGAAGTTGTTGGGATTTATCAAGATCAAGATCGCCCCACTCACTAGTATCCTAGCTATGATTTCCATCAGATGCCCATTTATCTAGACAATCAACCACTCTATTCCATTCCCTTAGAACATGCACGAATGTGATAGAATCAAAATTCAATGCTAGATTCAAAATCAACTTAACCACGACAACCAAACTCCAAGAAGCTTCAAGGAGGTTTCCTTTATTCAGCAAGGACACCAAAATCATAAAGTCAGACTCACATAGGACTTTCATCCATCCCATAGCTAAGGCCCACTCTAAGACCTGTTTCAACAACCTAATGTTGTCTAAAATAATAAGTTAATAAATTAATAATACATTAAAATGTAAGTAAATATGGCATAAATTAAATTTACCTTCAACAACTCCAAATTTGAGAAAGTCTTGAGGATGCCTTGTGACATATGATGGTTTGCACAAACATTTGGTTCTCCTCACCCTCAGTGTATATATTTTTTACCCACTCTACTTGAGTGCCAATCACTTGCATCACCAAATTAAGGGATTGTACGATATACAATGTCCAAAAAATATGCCCGTACCTTGCTTCAACCAAAGCACCTATTACCTTGTAATTTTTCACATTGTCTATAATAACTTGGGCAATGTCATCGAGATTATCATCTCTATGAGGATTTTGGAAATGAATTTTGCATCCTTGATTTGCCCCTCACAATCAATCCTTCAAAAAACATTTGCCCATTTGGAGAGGGGGTGGGGAGGGCGGAGGAGGGCACTGCAAAAACATCTATTAAAGGTCAATTTTTGCAATCTTTCCATCCATCAAAAATAATGGACACACATGTTTCAATCCACATATCCTTAATTAGTTACAGTGATGTCTCTATAAAAATTAAAAATAAAAGAAAATTGCCAATAAAGTGATGTGCAACTTTTCATAACCAAGACCAATGTAACCAAAGGATGCATTACTAATTCCAATATGGTGATCTCACCAAGTTAAAATAAGACCATTGATAAGAAATGCAATGTGCAATTTTTTCATCTATAATGTCCCTGGCCTCATTTGCAAGGAGGAGATGTATCTTCTTGGATAGATAGCATCTCCAAGAAAGGATGTTGGGATGCCATTATTGAAGGAGAATTTATAGGTAGCTTTAATGATGTTTACTTTGCAAAAGGAAGAGATTTTCATTTTTGCTCACTCACACCATCTATTGCTCCCTATTCTCTAAAGAATGAGATGTAATTTGTTTTTTTTTTTTTGGCAAACCCCTCTTGTTTTGTCCTTCACATATTCTAATTCCATCCCAATCATAGCACATAAGTGAGTTATCACTCGACTATTTGAGCTCTTGAATTGGACCCCACACTAATTACAATTCAAATAAAAGCTCATTAAGGAGATGCTTGATCATATTTAAATTGTTTATTTGCCTCAAGGCCCACTAAACATGAACTAGTGGCCACTCAAAATAGATTGTTGTTATACAAAATTTTAAATAAAAATGCAACCCTACAATATGTATAAACTAATAAAGTTCAAAGCAAACAGCAGAAACATTTTGAAAAATTCTAAAACCTGTTTTTTAAACTTGAAAAAATTCATAAAAAAACTCGAAAAATTTTGTTAAAAATTGAAAGAATTCATTAAACTACTAACATTAGATCAATAGATGTCCTTTGTGCAAGCTAGATTCATTTCCAAATGCAAAAATGGCAAAAACAAGAATGAATTTGTGTGAATTATTTTTATCAAACAACAAACATATCAGGTGTGTTTTAGGGTTTTCGAAATTGA
Source organism: Sequoia sempervirens (assembly GCA_007258455.2). Classification (NCBI taxonomy): domain Eukaryota; kingdom Viridiplantae; phylum Streptophyta; class Pinopsida; order Cupressales; family Cupressaceae; genus Sequoia; species Sequoia sempervirens. The sequence goes on from VDFB02144021.1 coordinate 332,144, forward strand.
CATTAGCTCATGAGCCATGATAATATATATATATACATTATTAGTCAATTAGTACACATCATGCTATCCATGCACATTAGTCACATCCAAATTCTAATTAATGCAATAGCCATTCCAATATGGATTCCCATAATAATCTTATTAGGTGTTCATTGAATGTTTGCAAAACGCGATCTCAAGGTTGGTCACCCTTGTACAACAAGAGCATAGAAGGTGTGTCGTCCTTCCATCCCTCAATCCACCTTGGAGGCACTCCATCCTCCTTGATCAAGCCCAAGAGCACTCATTCGCCTCCCAAAACACGAGAGCTACATCTCAGGGGTGGCGTACTTGATGAAGGGAAAGTCAATGCTTCCCATCTCGTGAACCCAGAAGGTTGATCGGCCTTCCTATTTTGCAATCATTTCTCTAAATTCAAAATAGATTATTATACAAATCTATTATCTACATTTATAATAAAGGAAGAATCATAACGACTTACAATAATCCTCTTGCTAGTAAATAATATTTATTATTCAAAATAGATTATTATATTGGATATATATATATATATATAATGACTTACAATAATCCTCTTGCTAGTAAATAATATTTATTTCCAATAAGGTTCCAATTCTTATTTTCCTTTTTCAAATTTGCTGGCTCGATTCATCTCCAATTAATGCCTTTTGCAAAAGAATTGTCCTCCCTTATATATCCTCGTGTCTTCATGAAATGATGCAACCTTGGGAATCCATCTCCTTACCATAGGGTATGTCTTTTTGTTCCAACTAAATTTTCTTTCCTTTAGTTTCCAATCGCTGCCTCAACTCTCTTAATTATTAATTATTTAATTCTTGGTGAATTGCTGCATATTAATTAATTAGTATCCTTGGTGGAATCGCAGCATTCAATTTTTACCTTGGTCGCCACTCACCTATTTCTTTCACCAATGAAAACCTTTAGTCAAAAGAAGATGTGATTATGTTTTAGGCTAAGTTACCAATTTGGATTCGAGTTCGGGGTCAGGTTTGAGGGTTCAGTTCACGTGTTCAAGCAAAATTATTTTGGGGGTTGAGTTCGTTTTGGGTTCGTTAATACAAAAACATATAAAAATCAGAAATATTTATATTTGCAGCGGTAATTAAGTTCAAAATACACCACCATATTAATAGTCAAATAACATAGCAAAAATTCACCACCACTTTCATTGTCAACTAATAAAATATTAGTGATACTCAAATGTCGTGATATAAATTAAAGTTCAAACATAATAATGTCAAGTGTTTACAATTAGGCATCATTGATCATTGATCAATCATATGGGTCATCAAAAATATCATCATCAGCATCCATATTAGATGCTACATGTTGTGGTAAATTAGGAGAACCACAAATAGTGTCAGTGGCACTCGCACTAGCATTGATACTAGCACTCTCATGCTCACTAGCTGCCTCAAGCTCATAGCCATCATCAATATCAAGTGCAGCTAAGTGGCTTGTGGAAGCATCCAAGTCAAGACGCTCTAGCTCAATATCCCACTTCCTTGTGTCTCCTTCTTTGTAGGAACTTTGCTTGTTTGTAATGAGGCACAAGTTTGAATGCACATACACCAAGTCATCTGCCTTTTCTGAATGTAGTCTATTGTGCTTTATTGAGTGGATGAAGGAGTATGTGCTCCAATTCCTCTCAAAAGAAGATGAACTAGCAACCTATTAAGACCAAATTAAATAGTTAAGACTTACACAATTTAACTAATTAAAATTACAAAATATAAAACTTAAGTCTTAAATTTAAAAGATAAAAGATTTTGACTATAGAACTTACTTGGGATAAAAGTTTTATTGCAAGAGGTTGGAGGTGTGTGTATTCTTGGCCATGGAAGTACCACCAACTATGAGCATCCACCTTGTACTTGTCTCGAAAAGCATCAAGACCACAATCACTAGAGCATGCAAAACCCATGAACTCAGCCATCACTAGATCACGTTGGTCACGACTAGTGAAGAGTCTACGAAGTGTTGCCTTGTACCCTTGAGCCACTTCAGCATCTCTATATGGGGCAACTATTGATGTCCCAAAAAGTAGCTCAACACTATAGTATTTGGGACTCAACGCAAAAGAAAGAAGATGCAACAGAGTGGTCATTTTGTTCCATCTCTCTACAATGATTCGATGTAGCTCTTTTAACAACTTTTCTTCAGGATCTTCCCCTTTTGCATTGATGATAGTTTTCATCTTCTCAATCATTGAGTCGATGCCATCATATACTTTGCCCAAACAAGGTCTATCCATGTCAGTATAACAGATCATGCTCAATATGGGCTCAGTGAAACTAAGGAGATACTCAACACGATCCCACCAACTGTCATCTAGGATCATTTGCTTAACCTTGGTTGCCCTTTCAAAGCTAGATTGCTTCCATATGGACCAATTAGGGTTGATGACCATATTAGAAAGTGCCTCACGAACTTTCACAAGTCATCTCAACACAATTGTGTTAGAGGCAAAACAGGTCTCAGCAACCTATTTGAAAATCAAAATAAAATTTAATTTAAATTTACAAAAATTAAAATTTAAAATTAAAAGAATATTAAAAATATTACTAAAGTGAAACATGTTTATTATTTAACAGTGTTCCACGAGGTTTCGGGGACAGGGACGGGGACGGGGAGACGGCAGGGGACGTGTTTCGGGGACGTGGGGACAAGGGGTCTAAATTTGGGGACGGCGGGGGGACGGCAGGGGGACAGCTGCGAGGGGGCGGCAGGGTGCTGAAATACATATAGTATTTGAAAAAATAGTTATAAAAAGATGTATAAGTATAAGAATTATACATCGTGGAGACAACTAGGAGTCCCCTAGACGTCTTGAGGACACCCCAACATCCTCAAAGTCCTAGCAGCGTCTTGGAGACAACAACATTGGTGGTGGGATGGTGGCGCTGGTGGTGGGCTGGTGGGGGGACGTCCCCCCCAAGTCCCCAAGTCTCCAAGACGTTTCCGTCTAGGAAACGCGAGGTTTTTTGGGGGGGGGACGCGTCCCCGTGGAACACTGTTATTTAACTTACCTTCAACAACTCCAATTTTGAGAATTGTCTAAATATGCCTTGTGACATATGATGGTTGGTGACAAACATTTGGATGTCTTCAGCCTCAGCATACACCTGTTTGATCCACTCAATTTTGGTTCCAATTTTTTGTAGCATTAGCTTGACGGAGTGGACAGCACAAGGTGTCCAAAAACTGTGTGAATACCACTCCTCAACCAATAACCCAGCAGCCCTACAACTTTTTGCATTATCAATTACAACTTGCACAACATATTGATAGCCCACTTCTTCAATAGCTTGACAAAGGGTGTTAGCAGTAAATGCACCATCATTCACCTGTCCTTCATAAATCCACTGCTCTCAAAAACATTGCCCCTTAAGGGGACACTGCAATAACATTGATCAATGGGCGATTTTTTGCATCTTTCCATCCATCAGAAATGATGGTCACCCCTGTTTCAATCCATGAATCCCTTATGGGCTTCAAGGAGTCTACTATATATTTCACCTCTTTATCTAATAAGGTGCAACGCACCTTCTCAAAACCTGGACCCTTATACCCCTTTGGAGCCTCATTAATAGATTTCACCATTTTTTGCCAATATGGTGAGCGAACAACATTGAATGCCAATCCATTGGCATAGACACATCTCGCTATGTCTTGATTGGCAATCTCTCTTGCCTCATTCTAAAATGAAGTTTCCAATGGTCCCTTTGATCTTTTGTTTGTAAAGGGCACGATTTGCTCGAGGTATGGACATAAATAGATGGCTCTCTATAGGTGGAAAATGAGAAGGCGGTGTAGGGGGCTTCATCCCTCAAGATCCTTTCTTTATCAGAGGATGACTTGATTTCATTCAGCATGCTGCTTGGTTTGCTCTTTCTTGCTCATCAATATATGCCAATATTTGGGCTTTTGGAATGCCCTTTTTATCTTGACCTAGACAAGCTTTGACGCCTAGTCCAAGGATGTTACACCTTTCACTCGACTATATGAGCTCAAATATTGAGCATTGCAATGACTACAAATCCAAACATATCTTCCACCACCTAGAAGTTGTTGAACCATTTCAACATATTTCCAAAGGGGAGAGTTTGGATTTGTTTTGAAACGAGATTGGTTTGATCCTTAGGAGGTAGAACCGATTGCCATTGTAATACCTAAGGCCCAACACATTCCATTTATTCAAAATTTCTAAGTATTGAAACTAAATAACTTAATTCATTTCAAAAAATTGAACGTGTTATAAACACCTAGAAGAATGAAACAAAACAAAAACTTAAAAAAAAAAACCAAAAAACTTCAAAAAACCCACCTCTTATGAAAATTCTCAAGTTTGAACCAGGTTCATTGTGGGTTTGTCAAGACCGGACCCACAGACTGTGATCCGGACCCTATCCAAACCAACAATCTGTGGGTCGAACCCTATCCAAACCCACAATCTGTGGGTTGGACCCTGTCCAAACTGAACTTGGACCTCATACCCGAGCCGGACCAAACCAGGACCTAGAGGCTAGGTAGGGCGAACCGGTATCTTAGGTTTTAGGATATATGGCAGGGGCATGACAACTCTATGGAATTCAATTGCCTATCCTAACTTCTACCTTCATACTCTTCTAGTCTTGTCTCATCCTTTCCCCATCCCCCCCTAGCTTACAACAATTTCCTTTGCATGAATATATATATGTATAGATATATAATTATTTCTAATTGATTTCAATTTACAATAATTACCTTTGCATGTATATATGTTTAACTTACTTCCCAAATATATTTCTGCTACTAATATTTTAATCCAATAGGTCTCTTACAATTACTGATCCTTACTCCTTGTACTCAAACTATGAATAGCACTAGATGTGGTGAAGCTAGGGCACCTTAACATGCTTCCTCTCCAACCCCATCATGGTGGACTATGGGAATAGCACTATTGATTCTTGATTTCTTAAATGATCAATTCAAATCGATTGAAACAATTGATAATATATATATACATATGCATTATATGGCCCCTAACTCTTATTGAATCATTGGTAGAATTATATGTTATCTAACATGATTGCAGAACCTAATCCAGGGTTTTAGCTAAGGACATGTTTATTGGTAAAAGTTTAAAGTCTTAACTTTATTACACCTCTTGTTTTAATTGAACTTGTGATTCTAGGGCAAAAATCAGGGTAAATCCCAAAAAGGGGACATTACATTTTATAAGGAGAATGTTCTATGCAATGATTGCCGTTGCTCATCATCTAGTTTTAGAAATAGTTCTAAGCATTAAAAATGGGGGATTAATGTAAGAAGAAAGGAATGGGAAGAAAATATGGAAGTGACTCTTTCAATGGGCAGAAATTATGAAGGGTTGTACTCTTTCAAAGGGTGGTAATTGTAAAAGGTTGTAACTCTTGCAAAGGGCAGAAATGATGAAGAGATGTGACTTCGCCCTTATATTGGAAGATATAAAGGGGAGAATGTTTCATTTGAGGAGGACATGCAAGAGAGATCAATTTGGAAAATAATTTATTGTTCTCAAAAAGGCAGCAATGAAGGGTGGTGACTCAATTCTTATGAAAAGTGGTGACTCTTTCACCAGTAAAGTATAAAAGAGATATGATTCCAAGCATTCAAGGATCACTTATCAATCATCATTCACCAATGCATCAAATCAGCATTCATTCAATCTTCACTCATGAATCCATCAAATTAATCATCAATTATCAAAGCAAGCAAACAATCAATCAGAAAATCATCATCATAAATTATCAATTCATTCAATCAATCAAACATACAAACATCCATCATTAAAACATCAACTATTCAAGCATCAACCATTCTAGCCTCGAATCATTCAAATATCAATCATTAAGACAATCATTCGAATATCAATCATTAAGACAATCATTCAAATATCAATCACTAAGACATCAATAAGCAATTGAAAGAACTCAAAAATCAAATTGATGAATAATTTTAAAATATAAGTTAAGTACAGCCATATATGTATATTGCAGAAATTAAGTTATTGCAACCATGTTTGGAACCAATGTGAAATGTTTGATAGGGAGATGCAGCAGTACTGGTTCCCTCATCAAGTATGCCAAACCCAAGAAGGATGTGCCAATACCTAGGGCCAAGGGACTGAATGACTCCAAGGCTCATTTCATGCCTTTGGGCTTGATTAAGGACAGGCTCACAACGTCCTATCATGCTTTCCCATTGAATTCCTAATATGGTTGGCTATTGGAAATAAGCTATGAAATAGATACGAATGAATTTATGATATTTTGATTTCAATAGAAATTATTTGCATATGATCATAGATCCTTGATATTAATGCTTTGATGTTAATTAATTAAGATTTTCTCTAAATTGTATTGCAATTATGTAATTTTATAGAATTCTATTTGTAAATAAATTGCATTTGTTGGAATTGTTATTTTTTGGGCAAAATCAGGTATATCCCCAAAAGGGGACATTACACAAGAATTGATAAGTTCAAGCATGGTATCAACATCAAAGAAAACAAGCCAGCCTAATAACATATTAAAACTTTAAAAATGCAAGTTCAATCTTACATTAATTACAAGCTTTTAACATTAAAAACTGATATTTTTTCTTCAATTGAGCTTCGTGTATGAATGATGATTTTATCCTCCAAAATTATCATGCTCCTTAAGGTTGGGAAATGCAATATTATAGCGAGTATAACTGCAAATAATATGTAGTTTGACAGATATTCTACAGATGTTATATTTGGAGAAATTATTATGCCATTCATTTACAGTTCTTTCTGTGTTTACAACATCCAGTAATTTCACTGGTTTGCAGAATACAGAATTATCAAAAGAGAATGTTTGTGCGTAATAAGAAAGACATCAAGACTTATAAACCAGTAGGAAATTAATTGGGAATAGAAACTCATTAAAGAAAAATAAAAGATGAGAATTATGTGAGTCTCTGATAGAGTTTCTAGCAGTGGACATTGGCTTTACACTTGATCTGCATATCTGAGTCTTGGCTCTTTACACCAAATAAATCCATAAATAGCTTCATGTTCATTATGTCAGGCAGTCAAGAAGAGGTACATCATTGGGATCTTTCTACAATGACAGTGTTTTATGTTTTCTCTATTCTGGATACTTCTCTTATTCTATGGCAACTCATCTGAAAACTCCATCTGTTAAAAGTGTCTTGGGATCTCTGTTTTGGTTCTTGGAGGATCTACACATTGTCAGACTTCTTTTTGCTTAGAACACTCAGGTTCCAACTTCAGAAATGGTTCAGCTACCTACTCTATATTGTCAATTCTCACAGACAGATAGCTCTTCCGAATGTGTTAACTGCTCCCTTCAGGCACTCTTCCAGTCCATGGACAGATATTCCTTTGCTGTGCTTTAATCATAATTTGGCATATAGTTCCCTCATTCTATATGGATTTTCTCAATAGAGACAACCTTTTCATTCCCCTGTTTTCCTTATCGATAACCTGTCTTGATTGTTTGAAGAAAATTGGTATGAAATAGCTTACACCATTACCAAAAAATTCTATGTTTGTGAATCTGACACCCCGACACTGTTCACAACCCAAATCTAACCATCAATAACATCAGAATGCTTCATCAAAGTGCCTTGATATGTTGGTTCTTGGGGGATCTGCCAAACTGCAAAAAAAATTAGAAGACTAGGAATAGCAAATTAGAAGATCCGAACATCTATGGTACTCATAAATGTGTCCAAGGGTTATTTCCTTGTGTTTCTAACAAATCTAATTCCCATTCTTAACCTTGGAAATTTAAGCATATCAGTTTTTGAACGGATTGCAATACTTGTGGTTGCCAATCTGATTCCCTCTCAAAGCACCATTGAGAAGACTAACCTTAATTATGCATGAATATGCATAGATGAAAAGAAACCATTACCCGACTCAGACAAACTTCAGCTGATGCACTTCATTTTGAAACCCCCATATGGCTATGATAACATCCCATTTTCACTAGAATATAAATGATAATACTTGTGGTTGCCAACCTGATTCCCTCTCAAAGCACCATTAAGAAGACTAACCTTAATTATGCATGAATATGCATAGATGAAAAGAAACCATTATCCGACTCAGACAAACTTCAGCTGATGCACTTCATTTTGAAACCCCCATTGGCTATGATAACATCCCATTTTCACTAGAATATGCTCTATGCACAGGCATTTCACCTGTGCATGTCTGAAAAATGCAAATGGTGAAGCAAAGCTGAGCAGCAAAACACATATTTCAGTATCCACTTTGAATTGATATTGTCAGATTGATCAATGAAGATTGATGCCAGAAAACACATCAAAACCATGCAAAGAACACTCCTAAGCTTGAACAAGAATGGAAATGAAAAGCTACTACAAGAAAAACACGGATCAGCCAAACCAATCTTGCAATCAACCATTACCGGGTGACATTTAAAGCAACAATAACTAACTTATCCAAGTGATCAATCTCGATACAAGCAAATCCAGATAATGTACAAAATGACAGTGGCCAAAACTATAGAATATGACATAATTTTTATAAAGTTTTGTTACCAGCTCGTTGCAAAACTCCTCTGGATCCAGGTCCTATTCATCATACCTAGTCTGGGTTCACAACCTAGTCCAATGTGGATGTGAGCAGAGTGCTGCAAAACAGCTATGTTACTGGTTCAATGCAAAACTCACCTGGATCCAGGGGTCCTATTTCTTGTAACCAGTCTGAGTTCATAATCTTGTTCACTGTGGATGTGGGCAGAGCACTACAAAAAGGCTCCAGGTTAGTACAGGTATGCCCTACAGCATTCCCGGGTGAACCCGGGAACATTTTGCAGCACCCAGGGCGAACCCTGCAGGTTTTTAAAAAAAAAATAACTTTTTTAATGCTTTTCACTGAATTCTGGCTACTGTAAAACTTTTAGGGTTTACTTTCTTGTTTGCTAGCCAGCCACTCCTCATCTTATGGTGCCCTAAAGCAGTACCCAATTGCCCTCTTTTATAAAAACTGGTGATTGGACCACCCCATTTGTATGAAAAGGCACCAGTCTATTCACGTTAAAAGGATTTGAGTTCACCAGTGTTAGTTTTAGGTGATCAGATTAATTGCACAGAAAATAATTCGAATTCAGACAAGATACCACAGCATGTACCCTGGGAAAACCCTCCTCTTGAGGGAGAAAAACCCAGCAACAAAGATCTCTCTTATATTTGATGCAACAAAGGTAACTTTACATATTACAATGAGGTCTAACAGAAGACCTATATTCAGCACTGGCAAGATGAAAAGCATATAACGGTCTGCCAATTCATACCTGTTATATATGAATTCACTGTCTACAGAAATAGTATTTGATAGTACTAACAAACATTAATGGTTCTCAACCTGTTAAATGTGAAACCGCATCATAATGCATTGAACTGATCTTCACCCTTTGACATAGTTCGCACCTTCACACAAATGCAATATGGCAGAGTTCGCACAGATCCGAAATGGAGAGTTCGCGGCTAACACAGGTATGGAGAGTTCGTAACTGGCACAGATCCAAATTTGCAGAGATCACAATAATTCGCAGCCTCTTATTCGCACATGATAACCTAATGCGCACATGATGCAATATTCGCATTTGATAATGTTGAACAGAAATAAAATGATCGAGCTTCACTAGATAGAAGGTTTGCACTTGAGAGATGACCGAACTGTAGTAGATCTTCGATGCTCAATGAACAATCTGTGTATATGTATAGGAGACAAGTCCTTCATGTCGGCCTCTTACGAAATCACATCTCTTCTTAAAGAAGTCGGCCTTGAAGTATATTAAATGTCTTCTAAGAATTTTGAATTCTTTCATGTCGGCCAAAGTATGAAATACAAGGCAATAAAAGCAAATTGAATAGCCAACGGCTATCATTCAATTTAAGACTTCCATGAATTAGGTGAGCTGGAAGGAACTACCGAAGCTGCTATAACATTAACACTCCCTCTCAGCTAGGGAGAGAACTTCCAGCTTCATGATACGAATCATCTCCATATGAGGTTCATCTGCCACCATTGCCTACAATCAGATATAAAGAGAGATATATCACCTCAATGTGATATCAACCATCACATGGTTAAGTACTAGTGTTCATCACTTGCGTGATGTTGTCACCTCAACGTGACTTTCACCATGGCTCTCCCAGAGGGTGAAACACAAGAAGATCATCACGGACTCTCTCACGTGATGTTGTCATGGAGTCACACACATGACATCCACCATGACTCAGCTCAGAGGGTGGAACCAAGGGCTTTCACCTCAAATTCTTCCGTCACAGAAGAAAGTGCAATAGTAAGTACAAGTGTTCATCACTTGCTGATGTGTCACCCTCAACGCGGACTTTCACCATGGCTCTCCCAGGGTGAAACACAAGTACAACATATGTCATGGAGTCGCACACATGACATCCACCATGACTCAAGAGGTGGAAACGAGGGCTTTCACCTCAAATTCCTTCCCGCGCCGTAAGAAAATGCATTAACAAGGATTTCACTCAACTTCTCACGAGAAGAACCTTAAGTGGCTCACCGATAAGGACTCATACTCAGCCAAGGTCGATCTTCCACCATACCAAGCTTGTCTTGAAAGTGCCAAACTTTATCCCGGGCGAGGCTCTGCGGAGAATATCCGCCGCTCATCAAGCATGTACTAACCTGCAAGCTTTCCGCGAAGTACTCATATCTCGGATATAGTGGTACTTGATCTCAACATGCTTGGTTCTGTCATGAAACACAGGATTGACGAAAGCTTCACACAGCTCTGATTATCGCAATGAATGATAGTATGCCCCATTGATTGTCCAAACAATCTTGCAAGAAGCTTACGAAGCCACATTGCTTCCCGAGTTGCCATGCAAGCTGCAATGTACTCGTTGTACTCAATGCTCAGAAGACTGCTTCCTGCTACACCAGGAAATCATAGCAGAACCCAAACTGAAGCAACAGCCAGAGGTGCTTTTTTCGATCTGTGACACACCCTGCCCAATCAGAATTAGTGAAACCAAGTAACTCCAAGTCTGCATCTGAAGTGTACTTCAACCCATATCCAACTGTACGCATACAAGTATCTCAGGATATGTTTAGCTGCAACAAGATGTATCTGTCTCGGATCACACATAAACTGGCTAAGTGCACTCACTGCATAGCAAATATCAGGTCTAGTGTTAACTAGATACATCAAGGATCCAATCAGCTGTCTGTACAACGTAGGATCCACCAAATCTGAACTAGCTGCAGCAAGATTACCATCTTCAGGTTCAGCAGGCTCCCTCTAAATCTTCAGACACTTGCATCAACCTTCTGACCTCTTCGTCCAAGATTCCTTGCAACACTTTGACTTAGACAAATGTTTTCCAGTGCACACCTTCGGTACTGAAGAGAGTTCAGAATAGTCCTCCTCGACCTCATCTCAGATCTCACTATTCTAAATAGGTTTGCGGAGCTACCAATGACAAATCCAGAAGGCAATCTTGAGCAATTATGATCTCAACAACTGAAGGGATCCATCCTCTAAGGGTTTAGCACCTAGCCTTTCAATACAACAATCTTCACTTCTTCTCAGTGAGTTACAAAACTCCCTCTTGATCCTTGCTTCAGAGATTGCAAAGAAGACTTCTGGAAGTGAGCTCCCTCTGGCCACCAGCTCAGTCCCAAGGCTGCTTGATTATTTCTTTGGTCGGCATGACTTCCTCACAAGATATCAAGCCTAAGCAATCTCTCATCACCTTCTTGCTCCTAGAACATTGAACTGCAAGCATTTTAGAGAGAGATTACTAACAGTTTATAATTACCCAAAGAAATAACAAGACTGGAATCATACAAAGTTTACAATCACAGGTTATAACATGAATACATAAGAATTTATGCACAATGTTAGAACATGAATAAATCAACCTGAAAGAGAAATATATCAAAAGATCAAACTAGAGGGATAAAGAAACTTATCTTTATATAATTTTGATATAACTCTTTCTTTCATCTTTTACTCCTCTCGAGAGTGCCAAACTCAGCACAACAAAAACAATCTGCATAGCTACAGATTGCTTGAATGCATTATGCGATTAGCATGTAGAACCAACTCTCTCCAAGAGTTCAAGGTTTTATCACAGAGCATGCATTGGAGAATGATATCCATGTGATCAACCTATCACAACGAAAATACAATTCTCTTCCTTTTTACTCAAGGATCTACATGATTAGCACGAATCAACTCACAATAGATAATTTGAAATCTTCAAAGGATCTTTATGCTAGAGATCACAACTCAAGAGAAATCACTAACTCTCTTTCCTAAGATCCAACTAGATGAAGTAACTGAAATTCAACTAGAAAGGTGATTTCAACAAAACACAGAATACTTATCTTCTTTAATATTCACAGTATGATGTTCTTATACTCAGATCAATCCACAGCCTTCATGACTCGAACCCAGACTCATGGCAAGTTTAAATTTGAACAAGGCCTATGACTGCTCAAATTTACAATGCACTCTGTTTCCAACTGCAATCCACTAGGTTATGCAACATGCTTACTAGCAATACCCAAAGTGTTAGAGATAGATAGGATCATCACTCGAAAGACTTTATCAGATCTGCACAACTTAGCAGACTGAGATTCACATAAAAGAATATAAACAACAAAAAAAGGAACCAAATACTTATCTCTATTTGATTGCAGCCATTTGATTTCAAACATCAACCCTTGGCAGCACGATCTGACATAGTTGAGCTCTTGACTGCAAGGTTGAGAAGACCATTGAAGTCCATTCCAGACAATGACATCATAGAATTCTCTCAGAATACATGACTACTTCAAATCCTTCCATAAACATGTGCTTTTAGATAACAGATCCCGGAAGGTGAGATCGCTGCATCATATAACTCTCTGATCTCAGATTGCTAACAATATGACTCAAGTAAACTCATGAAGAGAGCCAAGTTTGATGCGCTCCTTTCGTAGATGACAAAACTGGACTTTTTCTGAAATGGAAGGACCAAAGAATGCACCCCGCACAGAAGTACTCTACTGGCTCAAGTAGAATGCGCTAGATCTGTCTTCAAATTGCTTTTCAAGATCTGATCGGATCTTTCCATTGATCCGCTCTGATACCATGTTAGTTTTAGGTGATCAGATTAATTGCACAGAAAATAATTCGAATTCAGACAAGATAACACAGCATGTACCCTGGGAAAACCCTCCTCTTGAGGGAGAAAAACCCAGCAACAAAGATCTCTCTTATATTTGATGCAACAAAGGTAACTTTACATATTACAATGAGGTCTAACAGAAGACCTATATTCAGCACTGGCAAGATGAAAAGCATATAACAGTCTGCCAATTCGTACCTGTTATATATGAATTCACTGTCTACAGAAATAGCATTTGATAGTACTAACAAACACTAATGGTTCTCAACCTGTTAAATTTGAAACTGCATCATAATGCATTGAACTGATCTTCACCCTTTGACATAGTTCGCACCTTCACACAAATGCAATATGGCAGAGTTCGCACAGATCCAAAATGGAGACTTCACGGCTAACACAGGTATGGAGAGTTCGCAACTGGCACAGATCCGAATTTGCAGAGATCACAATAATTCGCAGCCTCTTATTCGCACATGATAACCTAATGCGCACATGATGCAATATTTGCATTTGATAATGTCGAACAGAAATAAAATGATCGAGCTTCACTAGATAGAAGGTTCGCACTTGAGAGATGACCGAACTGTAGTAGATCTTCGATGCTCAATGAACAATCTGTGTATATGTATAGGAGACAAGTCCTTCATGTCGGCCTCTTACGAAATCACATCTCTTCTTAAAGAAGTCGGCCTTTAAGTATATTAAATGTCTTCTAAGAATTTTGAATTCTTTCATGTCGGCCAAAGTATGAAATACAAGGCAATAAAAGCAAATTGAATAGCCAACGGCTATCATTCAATTTAAGACTTCCATGAATTAGGTGAGCTGGAAGGAACTACCGAAGCTGCTATAACATTAACAACCAGTACCTTGTTGTACCCAAAATAATTTTTTTGGCATTCTTTATAAATTGAGCTAAATCTTGTTAAAATGCCATGTAAAGTTTGTTTTAGGTCAAACCAATCATAAAATCTTGGTGGGTTACTGTCAAGGAACACACGTACAAAATTCTAAAAATTTGAAAATTAGGGTTTTTTGCCCCTATTTTCAGGGAAAACCCCCAAAAATAGGACCTTCCCAGGAATGATTGAAAATAATTTTGATAGGGTTAAAAAGCTTCACGATCACATTGGTCAAGTCAAAATCATCAAAAGATAAGTTTTACTCTAGTGGGTCTATTTCTATTTTTCAGGAACAATGTTAGGAGCTCCGCAGCAATTAATGGCAGATTGGCCAGTACCAGGTGTTGAAAGCTAACCTTTGAAAGCTTCAACGACGCAACCATGGCGGAAAAGGTCTAAAATGATGCTGTTTGATGAAGGGGATTTTCAAAAAAGAAAAATGCTGAAAATTGACTAAGTCTGGGATTTTCAAAAAATGAAAAATGTTGAAATTTGACTAAGTCTGAAGAATACACGCCTTGCTGCCAAGAGGAGGCTATGCAGTCAAATGCCTTAGTCATTTTCCCAAACATCCATACACGATGAACGTGGGACATGAAGAAATGGTGATCTTCGACGGAGGAGTTTTCTGAAATTGAAAAAGGTCAAAATTTGACTAACTCTGGAAACGTTACGAAGGAGAAACAAGTTCACGTGCTGAAAAGAGCCTTTTTCAAGCAGGGGCGCCCATAATCTTTTAAGGTCAAATGAAGTCATTCAGATCATCCAAGGCATTCATTCTTGACGTTTGCCTACTGGCGCGACAATAAAACAAACAGATAAATCATCTGAGGAATAGATCCCAAGCAGCTGCTGACGAAGCAAAAAGAGACAGTTGAGGAAATATCAGGAAACCACAGTTAACGACGAAGTTCTAAGAAAAAAGAGCCTTTCCAAAAGAAAGGCGCCCTTCCTTTTTGACCTCCAGATGCTGATAAATGACAAAAGGCTTCCCAAGATAATCTTCTTAGCCCAAGTAGATCTCGGAAACGCAACTGCAAGCACCAACATCCGACAAAGCATTCAACGGATAATCAAGATCAAACTAGGCAACTTTTCATATGGAAATAAACTTGCTAAAGGACAAAAGCGCCTTTTTCAAGGAGGGGCGCCCTTGAATAAAGGAACCCTAAAATGACTTCCAAGTTTTCTGACTGCAGTCATCCTTGACGAGACGGAGTTGGCTACCTGATGAGATATCAAGCGAAATCATCTGATTCTTCGATCAACGAGAAATCCATATCAAAGCACGGGAGGTCATTTCAAAAGGCTGAAGAACGAAGATTGAAAATTCACTAAGGCACAAGCAAAAGCGCCCTTTCTTGGAAAAGGCGCCCATTCTTTTGAAGCCCTAAACTCAGCTTTTCATCATCATGTCTCCCAGGCACTTCTTTTCAGTTTGGATCCAGCTCTGCAGTGAATGTGTCCGCAACATCTCAGGATCAACAGATAACGCTAGATTCAAGATCAAACAGAGGGCTTTTAGGAGAGAAAATATTTAAAAGCTTGCACGAAACCAAAAGGGACGCCTAAATGAAGTCAAGGGTCAATTTGTTGACTAAAGTCAAGAGCTTTTGAGTTAAAGTTGGCTAAAACACTCCACGATCAGTGGAAATCACCTTTTTAACTTTAGATCAAGCCAAAATCACTTTTGATCGTGAGTTAGGTCCCCAAACTTGTGGATCTAAGGCTTGAGTCTATGTAATCAAGGTATAGACATCCCACTTCATTATTTCATTGAAGGTTGATGATCAAGAACAGCCATAAGCTCTCAAGGATGCCATTTACAGATCTGGCCAAGGTTTTCATCCGTTCTTCGATATTTCTTGCAGATCTGAAGCAGAAGAAGATTGTTGATCTGAGGTTGGATTCAGAGACAGATTTTCTCAGAGAGTCAGATAAAACTTCCAATCCATCTTCTGTCTACTTCCTCTCTTCTTGTCTTAGGTTTTCTTGCACATTTCAAAAAGGTGGCAGGCTACATCAGATCAGATCAACTGGGTAGATCCAGCATAATTTTCTAGAGAAACCCATCTCGTCAAATTTCCGAAAATCAGCATACTTGCTGCCCCTATTTTTGGGGGTTTTTCCGAAAAAGTTTCAGAATCAAAAATTGAGGAACTGGCTTGTTCGCGATTGAAGCATCTAACAAAACCCATGTGCCGCATTTTTCCGAAAATACTTCTCGGCAGTAGCGCCATTTTAGGGTTTTTCGTGAAGTTGTCCGGAACATCGCCCGTTTACAGCCAACAGCGAAGTTCTTCTTCACGGTGAATGACAATTTGGCCCTTGGGGCTCCAATTCGAGCAACTGTGACCTTGCACCAGCAACTCTCCAACCAGATCTTACACACATTGTTGGAGAGCAAACGGACATCATCAGCAGTCTACGGATCTTTATCTTAGAAAAGAATACATGTCTCGCTCAGTGGAGACCTGCAGCAATTACTCTAGACGAAGAAGAAAGAAAGACTGATCTTGCAGCAAAAGACCAATATTACCACCTCCCGCGTGGCAGTAAGCACCTTGGCTTGCCAGACGCGAAGAGGTCATTCCAAGCATGGAGCCGCCAAAAGTTACCAAGAGCAACAACTTGCACAAGAAGAAGAGATGGCGTGTCATCAAAACATTGACTATCCGAAAACGGAAGAAGTCAACATGGATCAAGGAGTTGTTGACCAGAAATGGTGAAGTGTGAAAAGACACCTAGGAAGGACGTCCTACCTTCCAATTGGCATTTATGATACTTGAAGTTGACTTGATGCCTCATTCCAAGTCAACTCAAGAAGACATTAAATGTAGTTGGAGTTAACTTGATGTCTCTTTCCAAGTTTAACTCCATATCCCTTAAATCATGCATTGTCAGATCCCACTGATTAAGGATGTCTAATCGGCTTCCATGATTTGTGGATCTTAGATCTCCACTAAATGTGGATGTCTATTTTGGAGGGATACTTTTATTAAAGTTACCTTTAGTTTACTTTCAGTCAATTGAAGTAGTTTGATTGACTCTTTGAGTTGACTTTGAAGTAGTTTTCCGCTAACCTTGTTCCCCCTTTTTAGGAATAAATCTTGCTAATTGATTGGCAAGAACTCATTGTTAACTCAAGGAGATTTTGGGGTTGCCCACTCCTTTGAGTTCTATAAATAAGAGCCCAGCTCATTATTTGTTTAACTTTTACTTGCTATGCAAAATTGCTGCGCCATTGTTGCCAACAGCTTTGAAAAGCGGATATTTGTTCACTCTGGATGAGAGTTCGCTGGTCGATTGTAATTGTGCATGATTTCGTGCCTTTGCTTTCCCAACCTTTGTAATTCGTTGATGAAGCATTGAAGAAGAATATCAGAAGGCGCTTGCATTTTGATCATCTTATTTGAGTTATGTCTACGTCTTGTATCTAATAGCTTGTTGTTTCATTTCCCTCCTCGGATAGGAGTCCCTCCTCCTTGGATATTTGTTATTGACAAGTTATCGTTTGTTGTTGTTTAATGTGTTGACTTCCAAGCTATACTTCGGATAGGAGTCCCTCCTCCTTAGCAAGCTCACTAGCCAAAGCATCGTGAATTTGTTGTTTCTCGTAAACTATTTCCTAGCCCATACCTCGGATAGGAGTCCCTCCCCCTTGGCAGGTCTCAGATCTAGTTTACCGTAAAGAGTGTTTGCTTGTACCAACCTTATCTTGGTGTATACCTGAGAGTTCAGAGCCTCGGTCATATTCCCTGGAGACGGCGAATTCAGGTGATCCAACCAAACCATTCCCGCTCCTTTACCCTCATGCTCTGTTTATCTTGAAGGTATTGGATAGATAAAAGCTAGGTTAGTCGTAGTTAAGATCTGCAGAAACCAGAGAAAAAGCTTAGCTACGGCGCATTGTGTTTGTGCACCCTTGTGTCCTGCCGCTGAAGCATAAAAAGATAGGAACTTTAGTTTACATTTCCCTTCCTTACGCATTGCTCCTAGCAGAGAGGGACTTCTCCTCTTTAAATAACGAAGAAGTGTTGCAAAACATTTGAAATAGCTGAACGTTTACAATCAGCACTCCAGAGGTGCTAATTTAAATGCCAACATACCTGTAATGTAACAAGGGCACAACAAGAAGACTGCCTGAAATTGCTTCCAGCAGTGATGAGATAGATCACATCTTAATGAAAGAGGTATTTCCCCTAGTCTACAGAGTTACACAACTGCACAGTTGTGTAATTTAATATCAACATTTTTATATTGCTATTATATAGAAGTGAAATTATGATCCTAAAAGGCTAAACTAGTATATCTTACTATACATTTATATGAACATTTAATGTATATAATTTTCTAATAAGTATAATAATTATTTTATGCTTATTCGGAATTCGTATTTTTTGGGTAAAATATGTAAATGTTGATGATTTTTATATTTTTCACAGAGACAATTAACCCCAAATTTGTTTTTGTCAATATAAGTGAACCCAAACCAGTAACTCAGTAAAAAGCGAAGGCTTTCCAGAGGAAACTAGATCTAAGATGCATACAAGCCAAGGAGAGAGAGGAGATTTGATATCCATAAATTCCACATAAAAAGAAAAACTGGTAGCCTTGCCATAGCATAAATCTTATGTGAGTCCAGGCAACCTGGGATGAACGAAAAAAATGGCGAATTATGATGCCTATCACAGTATTTTCATGTCTTGCGATCTCTCCTTTCCTTACTGGAGAACATATAGAGAACGAACTTCTCAGACATCCCTTCCTTGGGGAGATGCATAACCAATTCAAGAAAGTTTTGACATAGCAATACAGGAAATCCCAGTTTCAAAGCAGTCATGTGCAGAACTAATCCATTCAAAGGTTAACCAATTTTGGAAGCATTTTAACCTGCTTAAAGGACCTATAAGAACTCTCCCAAACCATTGACAATAGAAGCATAATTTCAATAAAAGCTTCAAGTTCATAACTTGAAATTCAAATTTCCTTGCTTGAACTAAAAGAACTCCATGCATTTGTCAATTCTAAGTGAAACTTTTAATTAATCATCATTCAATCAATAATTGGCATTTAAAATATTTCTTTAAATGGAAAAGGAATATCAGTCAGTAATTTTTTCTGATCACAACATTTTGCAGTTACTGTTTTCAGTTCATCGTGGACTCTCAAAAGACAAAAATAAAAATTTTGTTCGAAACAAATTTTAGAGAAGCAAAAAACAAGACACAAATATAAAACAGAAATGATTTTAAGAGGCTTATATTTGCTAGTGAGCTACTGAGAAAGACTTGCCATGATTTCTCAATTCAATATTGAAAAAGACTCCCCATGATTGTCCCTAATCAAAAGTGAACATTTACCTGTAAATATCATCAATTATTTTTGCCACCTCATCCTTTCCAATGAGATGCTTGTTGCCCCATCCATGTAACTTGGACCCTATCATGCACAAGAGAATATTACACCTTGAGAAAAAAGCAACCATAAATATTGATCGCACTAAAGTCTCAATGCAACAGAGTCTAGAGCATATAGATATCAAATTTGGTATTAGAATCTGACCCTGAGACTCTTTTACTTTTCTTAAAATAAATACTTACAACAGTTTTGTCAGTTGAAAAGAAAAAATATATAAAAGGAACTGCACAAGACTGGAAATGAGAGCAACACTGATCAAATATGAGCAATAGCAAAGCAAGCTAATTCATATTTATCATTAGTAAAATGAGCAAAAATGCAAGCCATCCAAAATAATCGACAGCTAGGACAAAATATTCAATAAGATAGGCTAATATTCTCAAGCTACAATTAACAGTAACAGACAGAGAAAGCAAAAAACTAAAATTAAAAAGCGTACAAAAAGGTGGGGATAATGGGGAGATGAACTACTAGCCCACTGAAAAGTCACGATGATCACATCAACTGTTCAATGCTCTTACACTTAATTGTTTAATACAGAGTTTGTGCATACAATGCTCATAGCAGGCCAACACAAACCACAGAAGTATAGAATCTAGTCACAATACAAACAGTCCAGATCCAAATTTGACTGCTAACAAGGATATAACAAATTGAAATATACTAAAGACGTATTCAAGGACTGGCATTTTCCATTGCACATCCTAACAATTACTTTGGCCCAAACACAAATTTTAAAGATCTTTTCTATGTCAGACTTTAAGATGAACAAACAAACATCAGACAATAGGGACCCTTGGAATCCTCACCTTTATCATCCGAAAGCATGGCCATTATCCTGTCCAAAAGAACCTGATAAAAGATGTAAAACCATGAATATGAGTAATGAAAAGGTTTCAAAAAGCAATTAACCAAAGGAAACATATCTTTAAATGTAAGAATTTGAATGCTACATACTTATAACAACACCAACAAAAGCTTTTCAGATTTCGGTAGTATAACAAAATTTGTTAAAAAATTTGATGTTCGAAAAGGAAAAAAAATGTAGGCATAAGTATAAGTAACGAATGAAGCAGACACATCTTGGAAGCACAATGAAACATACAAATTTGACTGAGAAAGGTTAGACCATCCAAATTGAAACTCAATAGCATGCCCTACAAACAAACTTAATAAATCCATACTGCAATCTAAGTCACAGAGTTTGCCAAATTTCTTTGTAAAAATTCAAAATTCAACTAACTCCATTAAAAAAGAAAAAAAAAATCAAAATTGTCCTACAATTTCCATGTAAGGATTTTTAATATTAGAGCTTTAAGTTTTATTGAAAATAAATAACATAACATTGTCTGAAGTGGGTGTTCAGAAAGAATTCAGAGATGATCTTTTTGATGGATAAATGGTTTTTCAGAGGGGCATTTTTAGTAAAATAGCATCAATTACCATACAAACTCAGACATACTGTCCTTGTTCACAGCTGCACTACTGGTTGTCAGAGAGAACAACTCAGATTTTGTGTTTCTGGTTGAGGAGGTCTTTAAGGCTAGTCTTCTGTGGGGTTTGAACAAGTTATTGGATCGTCCTGTATCCAGAGTTGGTCTCATTGAGGAGATGGGAAATTTTGAGATGGCTTACAGGGTATTTCTGGGACCAGGGAAGTCTTTCTTTTTTCCAGGCAATGTCCATTCAAAGGATGCCATCAGGTGAAGATGGCGTGGGTAGCAGCATTCCTCTTTCATGCTTTTCAAAACCCCCTGGGCTATGTGGAATTCAAGCTAATGCTGGAAAAGGATTGTCTTTTGCAGTTGCATCATGGTCTTGGTGGTGTTGTCATTGTATGGGGTACAGTCCCCTTAAAAAACCAAGCTTACCTATCAAAAAAATAAATAATTAAATTTACATCTGCCAGGGCTTTTATATTATTTAAAGTCAAGATTAGTCATTCATTACATTTATATTTTGTTGCTTGCTTGTTAGGATTTTTGAATTTGCTGCCTGCTTTTGTATGTTTTATGACTCTGTACAGTCATGCCAAAGAAGATGATTAGAGTTGAAGCTCAGCAATTGATTATGCCCACTCTTTGTTGTTTTCTGCAGCCATTGTTTGCTGTTCACTGCATCTAAGCTTAGTACTGTTTGATGTCAATTTTTTGTTGTTTAATCACAAATTTAATTCCATTTGACAACAGGGAGAGTGCAACTTCACTGCTGGTTTATCAATAATTTGATGTTGTTTGATTGCAGACAGTGCTACCAGGCAAGGGTGCCATCAATCTGCCATAGCTTTCATAATAATTTCATTTCCTCAACCAACCAAGTTTTGTTTTCAATCATGGAGCTTCTATAGAATTTCTTAATTTAGGTCAATCTCAGATTTTTATTTTAGCTAAAAGTTAAAATAGATTAATGGTTGATTTAAACTTTTGTAAATTTTAATTTTTTACTGTTACAAAAACTTGTATTATGCTTTTATTTATATCATAATCTACTTCAATTTGCTATATTAAAACTTAGTTTTATATTTCATCGATTTGTTTATTTCTTTTATTTTTGGTTTTTGGTTTTATGTTTGTTACGGTTTTACTTTTTATCAGACCCTCACAGATTTATCAAGGCTAGTTCAAACAGCTGCATCCAAGTACACACAAAATAACCTAGACAAAGGAGTTGGGGCTTATCATCATCATAAAGGTAAATAAATGCAGAAATTAAAATAATTGAATGTGATACTTAGCTCAACAACTGATGATGGGAAAATGATGTATCAAATGTCAGCAACTTGATTATAGATTTTTAGGGTTATACACGACAAAGACCTCCAATCCCAAATTTTAACTGTCTGTTGCTCCAGTTCACCTCTGCAAGTGCAGACTTCATCTTCTGCATGGCCTAGATTTGATGTGCATTAATTAGATGTGACAGAATCTGACCTCATTTAATTCGCTCGCCTTGATCTTGGCATCTGAGCTTATGTAAAGCCAGACAATGTTTATAAAACGTTAGGAGAATTCACCAAATCACATGGTTCATGTTCTCCTAGGTCATACCATTGGATGGACTGGCTTTTGACTTCAGCGAAAGTATTGAGGACAGCAAGGATGCTGTGAATGCCTAGGATGAAGTGATCTCTGATGTAAATGCAGTTAGATTTGTTTTGTCCTCAAAGTCGAAATGCTCTATAGTGAATGATCTAGGATGTCCTTGCCTTAACAGATGATCTTCAAATGAGTAAATGTGTCCTTACATACAAATAGCCAAGCACACAAATTAACACGACATGCACTAAATCAGCTCACAACAGCTAGTGAAAAGCTTAACAAGGTACGAATTTGAATTTTATAACTGAAGGGTTCATCAACAACTACAGAAGTGACCTGGATCAGGTTCATGCAAGCAGATCTGATTCAGAGTAGTGAAAACTAGGTTTAGGGATCAAAAAATGCAAAATCTGAGATCATGGGATCAGAAATGAAGGGGATCTGAGATGTATGAGCCAATTTCACACACAAGTATGTGACCTGTAAGCTAATTATTGCATTTACGACACTCTAATCAAACTAGGCCCAAAAACATGAGGGAAAAAGGCATTATGCAATTTTCACCATTACATTAGTTTATATGTTTATATTTAAATACTTGTTAAGTAAATTTTTTAAATAGTTTGCATAAATTTTATTTTAATATAAACTTTTAGTTTAAATTAAATTTAAATGTTATTATTATTTTCTGTTTGAACCTTTATTTTATTGTTTTATGATAATGTTTAAATTTTACTAAGCCTTATAATTAATATTTAATTTTTGTAAACATTTTATGCTTTTTAGAATTTTTTTGCTAAACCTTAACTTATTTTATTAACTTCTATTCAAATCTAATCACAATTTTTTTCACCAATCTTTATCAGTTGGCAAACTTGTTCTAAATTTTTGCCTTGGCCAACTTGAACCTTGTGACTTGACTGCAACAATGCCAACACAACCACTTCAATTTGTAAAGTTTCCAAATCAAAACAAAAAAAAAGGTGAACCAAAGAATGACAACAAATGCATACCTGCTTCTTCCCTTGTTTTGCCAAACCAAGCCGGCTCAGAACATCTTTTAATTCTTTAAGACGAAAGAATGTCAATTTATCCTGAAAGCATACCAGCAGTACCACCTTATTCATAATGTGAACAAAATATCATTCATAATAAGATAAATATAACCTATGTATCAAGAAATACAGCAGAAACACCACATTCTTTAATACTTGAAAACAGTGGTAAAGATCAACTAGAACTTCATGGGAGTTTAGAGAGCTAGTTATATTTTTATCTTATTCAACCTGAAACATGGGTTTTTTCCTTTGATCAATACAACTTTAATGTCAAACTTTTAACTCTGGATTACAGCAAATGTAAAATTCCTTTCAATTAAGAACTTCTCCATTAAGCAGTGGAGGAGGAGACTGGTGCAAAGATGCAAAAATATGTCCAAACAGCTTGTCAGGACCAGATTGGAAACAGTCAAAGAAGATGCTGAAAACATCAGAAGCACCACATATGCTAAACAGGTCTCAGTATGCAGAAAAAGCAAATACAAATTTCCAATCCCAATAAAAGCCATGGAAAGATCACTAAGGTTCAAGACATGGCCAGAAGTTATGGAATAAAAAAGATTTTCAGTATGTAGATTGAAGACTATAGAGAAATATACCAAAAACACCAGAAGCATCACGAATTTATATGTGTGTCAAATGTATGCTGCAAAATCTAAAAACTAAATGTTAATCCCAACAAAAGCCATTGAAACATTAAACTAAGATTCAAAACATGAATGTAAGTTACAAGATAAGTCAGACTTTCAGTATGTGTTGTTTCAAAGTTGCCTAGGTAAAGAAAGGAATTTGGAGAGCTAAGGCTCATAGTTACTGCAAGTATGGTCAAGTAAAGGATTCAAGAACAAAGACTTTAGCAAACTATAAGAACTCAAATTGCCATGCATTATTTTTAAATAAAGGCAAATATATTGCCATATAAAATCAGTTACAATAAAACAGCTTAGCCTCCAAACTTGGTAAAAGGTAAACAGTGGTGAAGATATATTTCCAGCTAAAACAAAAGTTTATGTCAGCATTACTTCAATGCAACAAGTAAAAAGACATTGTATAAGAATACTAAGTGGAGAAGACTGCTGCAAAAAAAAAAAAGGAAATAAAGGAAATAAAATCACTAAAGCCAAATTACGGAAATTGAAATAAGTAGAATTTAACTTATATTATGTTATATTTAATGATCAGATTTAATGCACAGAATTTATTTGAAAATCAGACAATAAGAACACAGCAGATACCCTGGGAAAACCCTCCTCTTAAGGGAGAAAAACCCAGCAACAATATATCACTTATATATTGAAATGTAAACACAAATGTCCTCTTTATAAAGGCCAATACGAAGGCCAATAGGAGGCACCACAAACTGATGCTAACACAGCAATAGAATGAAGTAATTTACTGAATGATATCAGCCACTAACAAGATACACTTCTACAGAAACCGCTGCCTCTTCTAAATGATTTGCACTTCTCTACAAAGGTTAATAGCGAACTAAATGAATACAAGACAATGAGTGGATGTGAATATATACAAAGGGATGAGCAACGCATCTCCTCAAGTGAACATGTCGGCCTCCTCATAGAATGACGTGCCTCTTGAATTCGTGCCTTATCTTGAAGAGATGTCGGCCTTGATGAAGTGACGACTTTCCAATAATTAATATTAAATCACTTTTAATAAGAGACGTGACTCTTCAAAATGTCTTAAGTCGACCCAAGGGAAAGAATATAAATATAATTTAAATAGCCGTTAGGCTATATTTCAATTATCTTCATACTTGGATCTAGAAGAAGCAGCCCGTCGCTGCTAGAACATCAACACTCCCTCTCAGCTAGGGATGATACTTCCAGCTGCACAAGATATGTCACCTCATCGTGATGTCTACCACTATGGCTTCAACCATAAGTGGAAAAGAAGAATATCACCTCATCGTGATATCAGATATCACCTCAACATGATATCAACTATAATGGCTACAACCATGTATGGTATGTACAAGTGTTCATCACTTGCGTGATGTTGTCACCTCAACATGACTTTCACCATGGCTCTTCTAGAGGGTGAAACACGAGTACAAAAGTCATCACGGACTCTCTCACGTGATGTTGTCATGGAGTCACACACATGACATCCACCATGGCTCTCCCAGAGGGTGGAATCAAGGGATTACACCTCGAACTTCTCTCACAGAGAAGTCATTAATCAAGGGATTTCACCTTGAACTTCTCTCACAGAGAAGAACTCATTAATCAAGGGATTTCACCTCAAACTTCTCTCACAGAGAAGAACTCATTACTCAAGGGATTTCACCTCGAACTTCTCTTCACAAAGAAGAACTCATTACAGGCTATCACTGATACTGAGACTCTTACTCAGTTAAGGCTAGATTCTCCACCATACCAAGCTTATCTCAAAAGTACACAAACTTTATTCTAGAGAGGGGCTTGATGAGAATGTTTGTCGTCTACTCATCAGTGCTAATATACTTCAACTGTATAGCCTTCCTCAATACCATATCTCTAATATAGTGGTATTTGATCTCAACATGCTTGGTTCTGTCATGAAACACAGGATGACAAAAAGCTTCACACAACTCTAGTTATCACAATGAATGATAGTAGGTTCCATTGATTGTCCAAACAATCCAGCAAGGAGCTTACAAAGCCACACTGCTTCCCGAGCTGCCATACAAGCTGCAATATACTTTGCCTCTGTTGTACTCAATGCTACAGATGACTGTTTCCTGCTGCACCAGGAAATCATAGCAGATCCCAAACTGAAGCAACATCTAGAGCTGCTCTTCCAATCTGTGACACACCCTACCTAATCAGAATCAGTATAACCATGCAGCTCCAAGTCAACATCTAAAGAATATCTCAACCCATATCCAACTATGCCACGCAAGTATCTCAAGATATGTTTAGCTGCAACAAGATGTATCTGTCTCGGTTCACACATGAACTGACTAAGTGCACTCACAGCATAACAGATATCTGGTCTGGTGTTAACTAGATACATCAGGGACCCAATCAGTTGTCTGTACATCGTAGGATCCACCAAGTCTGAACTAGTTGCAGCCTCCTTCAACTTATGTAGGTCGGTCTCCATAGGTGTAGACATGGATTTGCAATCCATCATACCAAACCTCTTAAGCATATCAATGGTGTACTTCCCTTGACTTAGAATCATCTCATCTGATTTATGCCAGACTTCTAAGCCAAGAAAGTAATGCATAAGCCCAAGGTCTTTCATCTCAAACTCAGAGGCCAACTCTTTTTTACATTTGATAATTAAGTGCTCTTCTCCAGTAAGAATCAGATCATCAACATATAAAACCAAAATCAATGCTTCACCATCAAATACCTTAAAGTATAGATTAGAGTCAGCATCATTCTTCAAGAAGCCCAAACTTGACAAGTAACGATCAATTCTTTCGTACCATGCACGAGGAGCCTGCTTAAGACCATACAAGGCCTTCTTCAGCCTGCAAACATGAGACTCCTTCCCATGTACCTCAAACCCATCAGGTTGCTCGATATAAACTTCTTCCTCAATCACACCATTTAGAAAAGTTGTCTTCACATCCATTTGATGAATCTTCCATCCTCTAGATGCAACAATGGCAATGATGGTTCTGATAGAAGTATAGCGAGCAATAGGAGCAAATGTTTCTTCATAATCAAGTCCCTCTTCCTGTGAAAACCCTCGAGCCATGAATCTTGCCTTGTACTTCTCAATGCTCCCATCAGCTACATGCTTGATCTTGAAGAGCCATTTCGAATATACCACAGATTTGCCTTCGGGTCTAGGAACAATGTCCCAAACATCATTCTTGAGAATTGATTGGTACTCCTCTGACACAGCATCTCTCCAAACCTATTGACTGGAAGCTTCCTCCATACTAGAAGGCTCAGACTCAATAATCTGACTCATCAAGGCAACATAACTGGAGAACTTATGTGGCCTTTTACTTTCTCTAAATGTACCTCTAGGAGTTGCGAACCTTTCAACCTCTTACATAGTTTGCCTAGCCCAAAGAGGTCTCTTTCTTCTAATCACTATATCAGTAGGCCCATCAGTAGGTTCCAAGTGCTCAACCGGATCAACATCTTCCTTCGGTTCTGAAGTATCCCTTTGAATCTTAGGAGTATGGTCAACTTCCATATCTTAAGGAGACTCATCATTGTCAATCTCCACATGAGTTCCCTTGGATCTTCTAAATGCAACATCTTCCTCGAATGTGACATCTCTACTGATCTCAATTAATTTCTGACCTGGAACGTATATCCTATAGGATTTTGATGTCTCACTGTAGCCCACAAATATTCCTTTCTTGCCAAAAGGCTCCAACTTTGTTCTCTTTTCCTTTGGAACATGAACATAGTCAGGACATCCAAAGATCCTCAAATGACTAACCTTAGGCTTCTTCCTTGTAAAGGCTTCTTCCGGAGTCATTCTAAAAGACCTTGTGAGAACTTCTATTCTAAACATATACTACAATCCTAGAAGCTTCTGCCCATAAGAAGGTTTGCAAATACTGGTCATGAATTATGGCTTTCGTTGTTTCCACGATCGTCCTATTCTCTCTCTGTAACACCATTCTGTTGAGGATTATAGGGGACACAAAACTCCCTCTTAATCCAAGCATCAACACAAAAATTTTGAAAGCTGTCAAGGTTGTATTCTCCTCCATTATCAGATCTGAGGACCTTGATTCTTTTACCGGAAAGATTCTCTGCTAGAGCTTTGAACTCCTTGAACCTTTCTAACACTTCCTAAAACTCTTTAGTTTTCAGAAAATAAATCCAAGTCTTTCTAGAGTGGTCATCAATAAAAAGAACATAATACAAGAAACCACTCGAAGAAGGAACAAACATAGGTCCACATAAATCAGAATGAATAAGGTCTAAAATACACTTAGATCTACTTTCTCTACTATGGAATGGAGCTTTTGAATTCTTACCCTTTGCAGGTTCCTTCATGCTCCTGATTGAACTTAGGAAGTCCCGTGACCATCTTCTCCATGATAGGTAAGGCTCGAAAGTGCAGGTGAGCCAATCTTCAATGCCAAAGATCACATAAGCTTGAAGAATCATGAACTAATGCCTATAGTGGATGTGTACATAGCTTATAGAGGCTTTCATGTCTAACACCAATTACTTGAGCATCCTTGAAACTGGAATTCTCCATCCACACAAGAACTTTGCCTTTGGAGAAGGCAACTTGATATCCTTTATTTTCTAGAGCTGAAATGGAGATGAGATTGCGCTTCATTCCTGGAACATAAAGAACATCACTCAACTGAAGTGTAATGTCGGAATCCAAATGAAGAGTAGAGGTCCCAATCCCTTTCACCAAGTAGCTAGCATCATCTCCAATAATAACTTGTTCGGAAGAATCTCTCTCCACCAAGCTTGATAAGTGCTCCTTAAATCCAGTAATGTGTCAAGAAGCACCACTGTCGATCAGCCAAGTGTTGGTGTCTGCAGGTACATTGCTTGACAATGTTGAATAGAACAAGTATTCACATGAATCCTTCTGCGGAGAAGCATCATCAACATCTGCAACGGTGGCTTGTTGCTTAGGTTTAGATGGACAATGCTTAGCAAAGTGGCCAAACTTATCACACCTAAAGCATTGAATCTCAGACATGTCTCTCTTCTTGGAAGCAGGAGCATCATCATTTCCCTTATCTCGATTCCTCTTGAAGAAACTTTTCTTTCCATCTTTTCCTTTCTTCTTCGAAGCATGGGAGGTGAGAACATGAATATCTTCATTCTTTGAACTTTGACCAACGCCTCTAGCCACCAACCTTGATTCTTCTTGAATGCAGTCTACCCTTAGACGATCAAACTTAGGCATTTTTTATGTTGCACTAATTCCTTGAATGTAGCATTCCCAAGACAAAGGAAGACCATTGAGAGCAAGCATGGTCAAGTCTTTGTCGTCAACCATATGGCTAATTGTCGAGAGCTAATCTCTCAAATCTGAAATCCTCATGAAGTAGGCAATCACTGATTCTCCTTTCGCCATCTTCACATGGTGTAGTTGTTGCTTCAGTGCAAGTGTCTGGCTGGTATTGTTGATTTCGTACATTTCTTCCAATGTTTTAAACATGTCTCTTGCTGTCTTCAACTTAGAGACAATAGGAACGATATGATCCTTAACGGAATCAAACAACATTTTCATTGCCTTGAAATCTTTCTTCTTCCACTGCAACTTCTCTTCTTCCTCCTCAGGTTCAGGAACATTGGACTCCACAAACTCACCCAAGTCAATCTCTTGTAAGGTAAGCATGATCCTGAATCTCCATGATGTGAAGTTGGATGCTCCTTCAAGTCTATCCTCAATCTTTAGCCCGTTCACCATCTTGACTAAAGTAGAGAAAGACAAAGAAATATAAATAAGAGAATAGAGTATTGCTGTAAGGACAAATCTGATCACAATCTCCTCAAACCCGCTCTGATACTATGTTAAATTTAATGATCAGATTTAATGCACAGAATTTATTTGAAAATCAGACAATAAGAACACAGCAGATAACCTGGGAAAACCCTCCTTTTGAGGGAGGAAAACCCAGCAACAATATATCACTTATATATTGAAATGTAAACACAAATGTCCTCTTTACAAAGGCCGATATGAAGGCCAATAGGAGGCACCACAAACTGATGCTAACACAGCAATAGAATGAAGTAATTTACTGAATGATATCAGCCACTAACAAGATACACTTCTACAGAAATCGCTGCCTTTTCTAAATGATTCGCACTTCTCTTCAAAGGTTAATATCGCACTGAATGAATACAAGACAATGTGTGGATGTGAATATATCTAAAGGGAAGAGCAACACATCTCCTCAAGTGAACATGTCAGCCTCCTCATAGAATGGTGTGCCTCTTGAATTCGCGCCTTATCTTGAAGAGATGTCGACCTTGATGAAATGACAACTTTCCAATAATCAATATTAAATCTCTTTTAATAAGGGATGTGACTCTTCAAAATGTCTTAAGTCAGCCCAAGGGAAAGAATATAAATATAATTTAAATAGCCGTTAGGCTATATTTCAATTATCTTCATACATGGATCTGGAAGAAGCAGCCCGTCGCTGCTAGAACATCAACATATTATACATGAAGAAATGATCTTTATTTTTCGATCATGGCACTTTTAATCTTCAGTAAAGAAAAACTATGAACAATTTAGTTGTTCAACCATCTGACATAATGCAATATTCTTTTGCAATGCAGCTTTTCTGGGAGTTAATTTGAGTACAATGCTTGCAAAGATTTTAAACAAAGGCACTTGAACCAGCTTATAATTAAGTCAATTTGGTAATAGCTCCATATATAATTTTTTTGCTTAAATACAAATTTACAACTTATAGGACATTCATATATTTTACCTTGCAATGCTAAGCAATGGCTTTCACATCGCAAAGTCCATACATTTTGATTTAGGAACTGCAAAAGGATTTATTTTCCTCTCTTTAAACAAACTAGAATCATACAGACCACATAATTAACCATAGCAACCATACTAGCAAAAATCAAAATTTGTCACCACTCAGACTGCATCCTGGTGATTGATTTATTCCCGAGCTTATCCATTTTAATCCTGCTTAAATTGCCAGAAACCAGTTTTGGTTGATCTGTTCTGGTTAATTTGCAATTTTTAGAAGCTTTTTTGCAGCCCCACAGCGTTTTGGTTACTAATTACTACTTTTGCCTGGGCATGATGAGTATTAAATATGTTGTAGCTCTTCAGAATAAGAGGTCCTAGGTTCAAGCCATGACAAGAACTTTATATATTTTAAAAAATAGGCATATGTTTAAACAGAGCTAGGCAACACTTCTTTTTTATTTAAAGTTTTCTTCCAACACCATTTTGATGATTAATGACAGTAATTGGAGATGTATAAAAAGATCTATGAAATGCCAAAAAAAAGGTCTTTCTTTCATCCTTTTCATTCAAGTTTCCATCCTTTGTTTGTGTAGAGAAGATTGCAATCATTTGCAAACACATTTGTCTGATTTGAAGTGAGGTTTGAGTGATTTGAGGTTTTTGGTTGCATTTTGAAAATGGCATGTACCATAAAGATCCATGTAGTCTCATAGAATGGCATGTGCCACACCTCAACCCTTTGTACAATTTGGAGTGAGAATTGAACAATTTTAGAGTCTTCCAGCTGCATTTTTAAAAATGGCATGCATCATGAAGATCCATGTGATCTCATAAAATGGCATGGGTTGCACCTTGACCCCACTGGGGGTTCTGCCCCCAAACCCCCACAAGAGGCACTGCAGCTTGACCCTGGTGGGGATGGCAGCCCCTGGATCCAAGCTCTGGATTTAGAAAGCAAAAGATAAATTGTTTAGGACACATGTTTTCCATTGAAAAAAAATCCTGAAAAACTACTTATGTCCTCTGTAAATTCAGTTTTATGCATTTTTTTAAGATTATTTTACAAATACATGTGTTTTTTGATGTCCATAAATTTTTTAAGTTTTTTCCCAATCCTGAGTCCAAGTCACATATTAGGCCTGCCACATTTTTGCCAAGTCTAAGTTTCTGAACCATGTATTGGAGTAATGTTTTTAAATAATTGGAGAACTGTTTACTTTTTTCATGAATTCTGCAAAGCTGAAGCTGGTCCACACCATAAGAACCCACATAGGCACCAGCTCAGATGGTTACATCTCCATACAACAGTATAAAGGCAATGATGGGATTACGGGCTACTCCCTCAGCAATCATCTCAATGACTCTGCAGCAGAAGCACTAAAGAAAAATGCCACAACCTTAGGACCTAAGGTTCTCCCTGTCACCAATCAACTAAAACATGTACATCAACCTCTTGAAGCAGAAAAAATATGCTAAACCATACATGCCAAATTTCTGCATCCACCCTTGCAGTCATCATTGTTGACAGCGCAGACAAGAGCCTCAATCTAAAATGAGATGATGTGGAGCCCCTGCAGATGGCATTGCACAGGTTTGGAACACATTAGCAAGTTGCCTGTGGTATCTCCTTGTTTACATGAATTGCAAGGGTTGATTCAAGAAAGCGGATGGGGTTCGGATGACTGGATTTGAGCCCAGGTGTAACCATAATAGTGGGGTGTGGAGGGTGGTTAGGGACCTGAATTTGGGAGAGGGGAAAAAGAAACCTGCTGATCGTAGTGACATTGACTAGTATTATGGTGAGGAATTCAATTTGGACATGATGACAATATCAGGTAGCATCGAGGAAGAGCAGCCACTTGAACTTGAAAAGACTGGTCCAGATTCCAAATGGTTTGGAAATCATAAGGAGGGGCCACTTTTTGCTGACAAAGATCTTAATATCTTGGTAGAAGCCGAGATTGCTCAAATTAGGAAAGGCTATGCTCCTGGAGCTTCATTGTCAGTACCCACAGCAGTCTAGCATAGCATATTTCATAGCAGCAAGAATCATTGACTCAATCCATTTTCTGCTGCTTTGTACTTTGTAGGTTAGAATTTAATACATTTTCAGGTTCGAACTGAGGAATCAAAATGTGTACTTATAGTATGTTATTATGTAGTAATGTACTATGCATTGTGAAATGTAATCAGCAATCTAAAACTTAATTAAAAATACTATACTCAAAAATTCATGTTATTCACTCTCTATATATCTGTGCAATTAAATTGCCTTTAAATAGAAAATACTTTTTGAGGTTTTTGGACTACAGGTTTTTTGGTATGCCAAGTTATTCCCATCAAAGATTTTTGCTCCTATGACAGCAGCAAGAAAACATTCAGAATTTCAGACCCTTCCTCTTTGATTCAAGTGTGAGATTGGCATTTAATGCAAGGTCCAAGGCATTTAAATTACATCACATGTTACAAAATAGATTTCAATTAGAATTTACAAAATAAGTGTCAATTCTTTGATAAATTTACTAACTAGTAATGAAAAGAAAAAATTATTAATATTTAGTTTTAACAGATTTTTGACATTTAGTTTAACATCATGCATGGTAAAAAAGATTCGTGTTACTGAACATAATTTATTTAAAAGTCCTCAAATTGATTAAAACACTAGAGATTGTTATTTAATGTAAGGTATGAGGCATTTCAATCTCATTTTATGTTACAGGGAGCATTTTAAATTATGATTTTTAAATGGCATTATATATAATTAGGCCTTCATTAACTACATTAACTGTAATGAAATGTAATAATTTCTAGTATTTGGTTTAGTAAGTTGATATCTCTTAAACTACAACAAAAAGTTGTTGAGTTAAATCATATATTGAGACCTACAAGAGCAAGCTCATAACAATAACACTTATAGTTATCCAAGTCATGATGCTCACTCACAATTAATTATGATTTTTTAAATGGCATTATATGTAACTAGGCCATTATTACCTGCATTAATTATAATGAAATGTAATAATTTCTACTATTTAGGTTTAGTAAGTTGATATCCGTTAAACTACCACCAATAGTTATTGGAATAAATAAAATAACCACAGGATCATAAATTAAAACCTACTAGAGCAAGCTCATAAAAGTAACACTTATATGCTCACTCACAAAAAATTATGATTTTTTAAATGGTAATATTATATTATATGTAACTAGGCCATCTATTAACTACATTAACTGTAATAAAATGTAATAATTTCTCCTATTTTGGTTTAGTAAGTCAATAATCATTAAACTACCACCAATGATAGTTGGGATAAATAAGGTAGTCACAGGATCGAATATTGCAAGTTACTAGAGCAAGCTCATAAAAACAACACTTATAATGATCCAAGCCATGATGCTTGATCACAATAAATTATGAATTTTTAAATGGCATTGTATGTAACTAGACCATTATTAACTACATTAACTGTAATGAAAAATAATAATTTCTCCTATCTGGGTCTAGTAAGATGATATTCATTTTAAATGGCATTGTATGTAACTAGACCATTATTAACTACATTAACTGTAATGAAAAATAATAATTTCTCCTATCTGGGTCTAGTAAGATGATATCCATTAAACTACCACCAATGGTTGGCAGGACAAATAAGATTGGCATACCATCATATATTGCTGCCTACTAGAGCAAGCTCATAAAAATAACACTTACAATTATCCACACCATGATGCTGCTCAACTCCTTGACCTACTGCATCGAATAATCAAATGCATAAATTCCTCAACATACTGCATTGAATCAGCATGTACAGAGGTTGCAGCATCAACATGTATGCTTCACCCTCACAGCTTTGAACAGGGTATTCACACCATCTAACGCAAGTCCAAATTCCTCAGATTCATTGGACCAACAAAAGTACACACTACCCATATCTTCTGTGTGGATAGAACAAGAAGTTGAACCACTGTGCAATAACATACCATGCTTTTACAGCCCACACCACATGAAAGTGCAAATCCATGGCCTGCAACATGTCATCACTTGTCTGTACAGACTTTATGGAACTCTAGTAAGGTGAGCAGTCAACCATTACTTAAACCTCAATCATTTTGTAACCATCATTATTGTACAGTAATATGTACATCTCTAACATACACAAGTTAGGGAACATGGATAGAACACAGATCCAAAGATCAGATATTAACATCTACACACAAACAGGTAGCATAGGCATAACCAACTGATAAGTAGTCACATCTCTCCATAGAGTACGTCATGTTAAGAATACACAAACTAAAACAGTGTAATGTACACTTTTTGACATTCATAGTACAAGGGGTTCACTACTCCAATCTGTAGCACAAAGCGAGTAGACTGGTAGCATAGGAGTGGCAGTTAGTTAGGATTGTAGTTACTTTCAGTTATAATTAAAGTTAAATAACTAAATAGAGCAGAAGAGTTAGTATCCAACCTGTCAGGTAACAGTCTGGGATTGTCATTGATTGGGGAATAGACCAATCAGTTGACTGCCATCAATCAAGAAATGGTCTTACTCTTGATAGTTAACTGCCATTGATTGAGGAATGGATTGCCTATGATTGAGGAATGCAGGAAAAAGAGGAAACATAGAGTATAAGACATGTTGGCAGAAAAAGGAAAGACATTTCTAAAAATCAAAAAACAGAAACCAATTTCATTCCCAGAAATGTGACCACCATTTACGACAACTTTGGCAACCAGGTTAACTTACAGTTTGAGGTAAAGAGTGTCATTAGGATTATATATAGTGTTATCAGAATCATTAAAGGTGCTCAGATTTCCAAGTTGGACGTCATAGTAAGTTGGATCAACCTAGTAAATTTCAAGTTGTGTGTTTGAATAAAATATAAAATAAAATAAAAAACCATTTATTGCTTAAAAATTTCTGGGTTTGTTATTCTGTATACATTTAGTTGAGTTTTTAATATTTGTTTGATACCAGCACTCATGCAACACCTTCCAAGTGAAGGATTGTTAATTTAATTGCTTCCTCCTCATACACGGGGCTCAATGAGATAAGCATTCAATGTTTGGATCCAAGGTAGAGCTGAGGCCTTGTTGGATCCATCAAATGAGGGGACTGCAATCTCCAAATTACATAAGTGAGCACCAACTCACTGAAGCACCGACTCCCCTGAAGCACCAACTTTGAACAGCTTAAGCACCCACTCCAGCGTGAGCACCAAATCACTAAAGATTTTCACAACACTGCAAAACTTCATTTCTGAAGTAACTACTGATCATCATGACTCTTCACGTTTTCAAAAACCACAGAAATACCTGAATAAGTTTTTACACTCACACCATAAATTCAAAAATTTGAGAAAGTTCAAGCAACACGACTTCACAAATGTCAACCATAGATCAATTGCATGAAGAAGCAGCACGAATAAAATAGAAGGAAACAAAATAGCTTTTCTGATTATCACAACACCTACACTGTTTGCCAAGTAGAACCACAACAGAGTACAGCAATGATCAATTTCAACACACTCCTAAACACAGTATATCTTGTTTACCATGAAGATCTGTAGCTTTTATATTCAGAGCTTCACTTCAAGTCTCATGAATACTCTTAACAACTTTTTCATT
This sequence comes from Sequoia sempervirens, assembly GCA_007258455.2. Lineage (NCBI taxonomy): Eukaryota > Viridiplantae > Streptophyta > Pinopsida > Cupressales > Cupressaceae > Sequoia > Sequoia sempervirens. Next base: position 368,820 of record VDFB02144021.1, read on the forward strand.
CTTCAACGCCTACACAGAAAAAAATGGCAAAGCCTTCGAATACACTCAACTTCCATCAGAAACCAACCTCATCTTCATAGCGCACCCATAACATGGTGCACACAGATATAACTCCACATTCACAGGCTTGAGATATATCAAACAGCAATCAAAAAGGCTGTCGCAAAAACTGGAAGCAATATTAGACTCCACTCACGAGCAGAATTAACACACATGACTCCCTTGATTCTCAACACAGAGAATACGGCCTCATTGTTCATAGAGTCCGTGCACCCGGAATAGAAGATACCAAATGAATTAGCATTGGCCACGCACTTACACACAGAAATGCATACGTTGCAAAAAGAATACGGCACTAGAATATGAATCAACTGCCACGGCTTCTATTCAAGTCGAATGGCAATGAATGGAAGACATTTTTTATTGCAATACGGCACAAGATGAATATCCTTCATCATAGTCACTCGTCGATGCGAGCATTCTCAAAACACATACTCTGCCTCTCATCAAAACATCTCCAGAATCAAAAAGAATATAGCTTTACAGATTGCTTTGTCTGCATATGCAGACCAAACAAAAACTGTTTTTCTCTCATATTTAATGGAGGTTTTAAAAGACACTACGTCCAACAAAGAAGTTGACACGGCCATGAATAAAAACACAAGTATAGGAGCCATCATCACTAACAATAACTAGAAACAATTCGATGAAGATTTTTTTAAAGGAAACGAACAATAAAAACTCGTCATCATTTTATTTGGCCGCCCCATACAAGCCGAGCTGAAGACCACAACTTCAACACAGAAGAAATTCGCATAAAGCATTAAAGATCCACCAAAAAATAAGGATACATGAAGGCATATCGTAGCATGTACATAATTGGGCCAGAAGTGAAGACACGATATGGTGTCCCAAGCTGCTGCCCGCACAAATTGTCAGGAACCGCCTCATAAAAACCAAAATTGTCAGAAATACATGAGCCACTGCATCTTAATAAATCAGGGTGTTACAAGAAACTTCGACCCTTTGACAAGTCCACGGCTGACAAGGCTGATTTGGCACAGTCAATGAAACTGACTTGTCGTTTGACTTGCTAACTCAGAAAATCCGCCACACATAATCGAACAATACCATTTACATATGCTAAGTTCAACTTAATTGTAATACAAAACTGAGACAAGGCACCTTTGACATCAATGACAAAAATACTTCAACAAAGTCCTCGTCCTACTAGTCATCCATGTACTCTTCAGAAGGCATGGCTTCTTTATGCAAGAAAGTAAGCCTCGGTACTTCAGTCCCAGTAACCAACTTCAATGTGGTGTTCTGGTTTGCTGCTGAAGATAAAGATTTCCCTTGTGCCCCATACTTGAAGGTATAGTGGCATGGTTTGGTTCCTTTGTTCCATTATCCTACATACTTCGGATGAAGAGATTGATGAGGTGTTGTTGGCCATTTTCCAGGGATCTCATCACATTGGAAATTTCCTGCTCTTTATCATCATGTGACATTTTCTGCTTCCTTTGCTCCCTAAATTAATATCCGTCTTCTCTATCACTGATTGACAGGGAATAACTATTTTTTTTAATACCTCCATCAAGCTGGGCAGGTCTTAGCTCTGATACCACTGTAAAAACCTCAATAAAATGCTCACATAATAATAAACCAGAAATACTCCAGCAATAACTAATTTTTGCTTTATTTTACATTCTATTCAAACACACACAAACAACTTGAATCTTTACTAGATTGATACAACTTATTAGGCACACCCAGCTTGCAAATCTGAATGCTTTTGATGATTCAGATGACACTATATAACCCTGATGACACTATATAGTCCCGATGATACTCTGTACCTCAAACTGCTTCCTGAGGGTTTCCATCCCCAAGATACCTAGTTGCCATACCTAAAGGTTTTCATCTCCAAGCTCTGAAGCTACCAAACAGTATCGCATTCCTGAGAATGAAATTGATTTCTGTTTTCTAATTTTTATAGGTGTCTTTCCTTTTCTTTCCAACACATCCTATAACTCCATACTTCTCCTTTTTCATTGTTCCTCAACCATAGGCAATCCATTCCTCAATCAATGGCAATAAACTATCGAGTTCATTCTTCAATTGATTGCAGTTGATAGACCAGTTCGTCCCTCAATCAATGACTGTTAACTGACCACACCCCTAAATCAATGGCAATCCCAGTCTGTTAACTGACAGCTTGGTAGCCAAACCATCCACTTTATTTCTTTGTTTATCTTACTCTAACTAAAAGTAACTACAATGCTAACAAACTGCAACTCCTAAACTACTAGTCCACTCACTCAATGCTACAGATTGAAGAAGTTAACACCTCATACCATGAATGTCAAAAAGGACACATTACATATGGTTAGTTGTTTCCATTCTAAATTTTTCAAACATGTCTCCTTCTAATTGTTCTTGATTCGTCAATATTGCTTCCAACCATAAAACATCTAGATTTCCAAAATCCCTTGGATCCATACCATCAGTGTCAAAGCAAGTTTTTCAATTTTGCTACAAGCATCAATGAAAGAACAAGATAGCTGATCACCAGACAAAAAAAAATTGTGATGCCTCTCACAACATCAAACCACTCATCAAGGATGCTCAAGTAACATACTGCTGTCCTCCAGAAAATTTAATTAACTAATGATGCATTTAGGTTCCCCGACTTCACTACAACCTTCCATTTGGCATGCCAACACACTTTTTCTAGTATCTTGATCAATTCGAGGTTAAAGTGAACCGAAACATTCATGTGTTCAAGGCAGGATAGACATCGTTGTATTGGTCAAATGAATACACACCAACATGAAGCATATTTTTCTATCAACACTTTCTTTATATAAAAAAGATAAAATTTCAACAATTGAACATGCCTACATCAAATTCACGTTGTTGGATACATACAAAACCTGTTGCAAGCAAAATCACAAAATCTCATTCATGTCACCATATGAGAGAAGTTCTTAAACACTGTACACAAAGAATACTACCCTCTCAAAGACTAAGGATAAAGTAGACTAAAGTCCAGCAACCATACCAACACAACATCAATACAAGGTTATACAAACAAGTTTTATGACTACCTTGCACAATGACTTCATGTTGCAAAGACAATGCAAAGTAAGGTGATAAAATACAGCAATGAACTATGCCCTTAAATCCACGCTTAAATGAAACTCCTACACAATCTAAGCAATAAACTCACTCCCTCTTTATCTTGTTCCACATGCAAGATTTGAAAACGAAATCCTCCTGCCCATAAGCAACAAATGTTGCATCGAGCAGAATCATCAGCAATATTGCAAAAGGCTTTAACATCATAGGCAAGAACAAACAAGTAGATAAATAGCACCACTACCACAGCAGAAGCACCCACAATGATTATGAATGTCGCATACAACAATTGCTGCTTATGCAATGTACATCAAGTGACACAAAAGCTTAAAGACACTGATCCAAATGCAACTTATCTAAGTGCCAACACCTTTGTCACTAACATCTTTTGAGGAAAGAGAGAATTTCTTCCATACCAAATGTTCGAATTCTTCCATATTTGTTTGGATATTTTTGTTGTTGATAGCATTCTAATACCCCTTCCTAAAACCAAAGTTGGTTTGAAATCATTTATGCAATTTCACAAGCTCATACCTTGCACACAAAAGTTTGTAATACATACTCATAGTTCACTCAAGCACAACTCAAAGCCATAGAAAATTGGGATTGGTTACACACTGACTATCACTCAAGACACCATAATAGCAGCATATTAATCAAATACTATAATAGTACGAAGATATGTTGCCAAGACCAAGGGCATTCTAACATAGTGTGAGTTAAAGCAACATTGACCTTTTGCAAGGATCCCCTTTTCTAAATAGTCCAATATGTCTCAATCCACTTTACAAAATAATAACATCAAAACCACAAATATAGGAGCTCCCATATTAGTAAAAGATCAAAGCCAAACTCTTCCCCATTTAGTAGTGAAATGGTCCTTGTGACAAATAAGAATGGTTTGGGGCATCTCACCAACAACTACAAAACACTCGAACAAAATAATTATGAAGAATTGGTATTCTTTGTATATCGATGATATTCATGACCAGCTCCAAGGTGCACAATATTTCACAATCTAAAGTTTGATTGCCATCAACTACCTATCAATTCCTAAAGACGTTCAACAAAAAACATTCAACACAAAAGAGGGTACAAAAGGTCAGTCCCACTATATTAATAAGCCTAATGAATGATGTCTCAAACCCTTCCCAACTCATTCACAATCACCCACTTAGATGATATCCTCATCTTTAGAAATACCTAGGAGGAGTATATACAACAAATTTTCCCTAGAACATTGCACCAACACCAATTGCAATCCAACTTAAGCAAATTACATTCAATGCCACACACATCAAGTACCTAAACTAGATCCTTAACCAAGAGTGATCCAAAAAAAGATAATGGTAAAGTAAGATTGGCCAACTTGCAACAACCTCATAGACCTATAGAGTTTTCTTAGCTTGCAAAGTTATTTCACAATTTTATACTTGGACTTCCACATTTATTTGGTTATTGAATCAAATCACCTGAGCGAAGGTTGTGTTTTCCAATGAGCATTTGTGCAACAAAGTGCTTTTGAGTGGCTCAAGTGGGACATTTGTTGCACACCAATCCTAGTTGTACCAAGCATTGTGAGACCCATTGAGATTGAGACAAATGCATAAGATTATCCATTGGGCATGATTCTTACTCAGCATGGAAACTGAGCAAAGGTTGTGTTTTCCAATGAGCATTTGTGCAACAAAGTGCTTTTGAGTGGCTCAAGTGGGACATTTGTTGCACACCAATCCTAGTTATACCAAGCATTGTGAGACCCATTGAGATTGAGACAAATGCATAAGATTATCCATTGGGCATGATTCTTACTCAACATGGAAACTTACTTGCATATTACTCAAACAATAAACAACACAATTCAATACTATTCAACCTATGATAAAGAATTGTAATTTGTAAGCCATCATGCAGGAAATTAGACAATGGTGATTGTATATTATTGGGAAGGAGACCATCATTCACTTAAATTATATATAAGGTGCTTCATTTTTTGCCTAACAAAGCAAGCAAGATAATGCAAGTTGGATAAAGTTGATGACCCTCTTGTAACAATCACATCTAGACATCAAACATAAGAAGGGAAAAGACAAACATACAAATTGTTTCAACAACCTTATACAAAGGATCATCGTGATGCCCAATAAAAGAAGCCACAACTTCTCAAACTAGATTTTGTTCTCAACTCAACTAATCTTGTCTTCATGCAAACCTATCCTACTCTCACTAAACAAATTGTTGGCTATCTTTTCTCCAAGCTTGGGTATCTTTGCTTACCTCTAGGCACTCCTTGGCAAAGAATTAACTAAAAGCCACACAATTTCAAGACAAGGACACTTTGGGGTAACGAAAACATTAGCTACACTCCAACTACATTTCATTTGACCTCATATGCATAGCAACATAGAGTGTTGCATCAAGTCATGCACATTGTGTTGCATTGCCAAGTAAATCAAAAAGAATTTTGAAATATATATACCAATGTCTACAACAACTGAATTGTGGTAAGCTATCAACATGGGTTTCTTATCTAGTCTACTAACAATATAATATCAAAATGCTTCTCCTCTAGATCAGTTTTGGAGAATAGCCATAATGATTGCATATAAAAAAAAATTCAAAAAAAAAAAAAATGTCTCTCATTCAACCATGTGTGGATACATTTCAAACTTGAAGCATCCAATGTTTTGACCACAAACCATGGAGCTAGCAATTCTTGGCAAGCCTCGTAGGACATTGTTAGCAAGGAAAAGAGCAAAGTACAAAAACAGAGCAAGAAAACCTACCGCAAACCATGGCAGATAGGTTGCAGAGCTCCTGGTTGACAAGTCACCCTAGGAAGAGATACATTTTGTAAGGGACACATCCCATTAGGAAAATATCTATATATATATATATATATGATAGAACAAAATGTAACAGAATGAGATAGGTTTAGAGGAATAGATGAAGGAATGCTAATTAGTAAGAATACTTAGAAAGAAGAGATGATATATGACGTATAAGGTTATACAATGGAATGATGCAAATGTAATATAAACTATATCAATACATTCGTATTATTAAAAGGTTACATATGACCTTACAGACTGTCAATTTTTGTATATAAGTTATTCTGATACTTTGTCTAACTCTACAATATAGATACTCTAATCCCTCTCCTACTAAGTTTGGGGTATAAATACAACACATAGAGAGTACTCGGGGCTCAAAACTCCAGTCTAAGATCCCCCATTTTCTTGCTAATAGACATCTTAGATGCACAATTGAATTGGACAACATTTCAGCCCAAGATAGTTGTGCAAATGTAGTGATTGACCATACCATTGTCCATATGTTGGTATTGTACAACAATGTGCACACGCCCACACATACAACTAGGATGACAATTTTTCATTCCTACAACATGGCTACAACAAAGCCTTGAACAACTCTACAAGGCATAGCCCATTTGAAAAATGTTTTGAATTTAGCCAATCATGCCCCTTGACATATCCAATCATGGAACATCAAACATCATATCATGCTCCTAGAAGAAGGAAGAGTTTGAGTTAAGTCATGTTCAACAACTTCTCTTGCACTAACAGTAGAAAATTATAAAGAGCTCCATTACACCCAATGCACACCTCTTGATTCGAAAGTAGGTTAGAAAGCCTAGTTGCATCTTTAAAAGGAGCACACACCAAAAGATAAAGCCTCTCACTATTTCCCTTAAATCAGATCATGTGCAACTAGAGAGAACACATTTGTCCTTGATCTATTCTTATACTCAGATTTACATCTAGTATCCAACATGGAACTACTTGAGCCATAGTTTTTACCTCTACTTCAGCTAGCAATCATTTAGCATACTTCCAATTAGAATCTTGAACATCTTCATGCAGCACCAAAGGATTAAATCATCAAAACTTCCATTTCACAAACTTGCCATGGCACACATCAACTATTTAGAGTAATTAAGGAAAGTACACCAATATAAATAAGTGGTAGAACCTATAGCAACTACAAATTAGTTTCCATCAAACTCACCAATTACCCAATGAGTCCCTAGTCAAGCAAGCCTAAACAAGGCCCAAAGACTCAACAAGTTTAGCTAAGTTTATCAATCCTAGCTGACTCTTATGAAGATTGGTCTAGGCCAATTTTTCATAATGATTTTATATCACACTTTTCTAAAAGCATCAAATTTGTGTCAAGTTCAAGTCTAAGTGACAAAATAGCTTGTAAAGGCCAAGTTTGTTAACTATGGTTTTCACCAATAGCAACCAACAAGATGGGAACCAATGCCTTTGAAGAACGGGTAAATGATCTCTTAATCCCACCACGTCAATCACACACAAAATATTGGGAATGCCTTGCAAACTCAAAGACATGCTGGATTGACTCAACAAGCACAAATCTCCCATCATCATCAAAAGTTGATCCAACCTCACAATTTCACACTAGAGGATCAATGCCATCTCTTGCAACTATGCATTCCACATACATCTTGCTAGGCCAAC
>VDFB02144022.1:0-24907 GCA_007258455.2 Sequoia sempervirens
TAGAAAATTCTACGCATTACATTCAATAATAAAGTTTAATTTTTTATCCCCTTTCCTGCTCTTCTAGAGATGCCCTGTGTTGGATTCAACTTTATAATATGATGAAATTCAACAAAAATTTGGATTATATTGATTGAATTAATCAATATTTTATCTATTGAAACTCTCGTACCTGAGACCAAATTAAGTTGGTCTTGACACATGATGATGAGATCCCAAAGAAAATTACTTTGTCCACTTCCCTTGGTGAGTGGTGTCAACAAGTGGGGGTCGAGGAAGCAAGTTTTTGTTTTTGTTTTTTGTCCTTTATTGTAGAGGTCAAAATCATTTGGACAAACAATGCATTAGGAGGCCCACTACAAGAGAGTTCCAGCATTGGGTCCCAAAGAACCAACCCAATATGGAAGTGGGCGACGTTGCATTAGCAAGGTAATGAACAATTTGATGACAAAGCTAATGGAAAGATACCTAGTTTGACTGAAAGTGTCCTTGCAATTTAGCCATCATCCCTTTTGTTCCCCACCCCTCAAATGTGGAAGAATTGAAGACGCAAGATGAGGATCAAAGATTCTATAATTGGTTTTCACATTCAAATAATTAATGTCTACATAAGAGAACTGCTTATTATTTTTAGATTGAATTCCACCCTTGGTTTTAGATTCTATTCCTAGTTTATCAATATCAATCTTATCGGCCCATCTATCTTGTAAACTACTCAAGTCCAGCTCATCAACTTGTTTTGTGCTGGTTTAGATCTTTTGATCAGAGGCTTCCATAAAGTTAAATGGAATCCTTGTTAGTTTTCTGAAGACTAAATTTAAAAATCAAGAAACTTCTATTTCAAATTAAGAAAAATCTAATTCGAATAGAAATCAAGAAACTTCTATTTTGAATTAAGAAAAATCTAATTCGAATAGAAATCAAGAAACTTCTATTTTGAATTAAGAAAAATCTAATTCAAATAGAAACTCCTCATATTATCTAGAAACTTCTTCTTTCGAAAGCTTTTGATAAATATGTCAATATTTATCTCTCCTCTGTATTATTGATGAAGTATGATTTTCGATAAGCTCCTGTTATAAAATATTTTCTGAGATAATAAAAGCTATTGATCCTTGCCCCATGGTTTTTACTCCACATTGGAGGTTTTCCACGTAATCTCTGTGTTATTGTCAATGTCTTATTTGCTGTCTACTTTATTTACTATGTTTTAATTTTATTGCTGCTATTATTATTTTTATTTTGGTTTAAATTACATAACAACTGGTATTAGAGCAAAGTTGCTGGAAAATTTGGTGTGTGTAGGTTTTATTTCTCTCTTTCATTGAGCAGCATGGAGGTCACAACGAGTGACATGGAGAAGTTAAATGGGGCTAATTTTTCCCTATGGAAATCCCAAATGGAGGACATATTAATTCTGAAAGATCAGTATTTGCCACTCAAAGGAATATCAAAGAAATCCACAACGATGACAGATGAAGATTGGAAAAAGTTGGATAGAAAGGCAATTGCAACCATTCGTCAATATTTGGCTAAAGATGTATATTTTAATGTTGTCGAGGAGAAGATAGCAACAGAATTATGGAAAAAGCTTCATGATCTATATGAAAAGAACACAGCATCAAATAAAGTTTTTTTGATGAAAAAACTATACAATCTCAAGATGAAGGAGGGTGCTTCTATAGTAGAACATTTAAATGAGTTCAACATAATTACTAGTCAGCTTGCCTTTGTTAAAATCACTTTGGATGATGAGATTAGAGCCATCTTATTAATGTGTTCAATGCCAGATAGTTGGGAGAATTTGATCATAGCTATTAGCACTTCAGCACCTGGAAGAACTCTTAAGTTTGATGATGTCAGTAGCAGTTTAATGAATGAGGAGTTGCAACGTAAATCAATGACAGAGAACCAGGGAGGAGAAGCCTTAGCCCTAGCTGATCACGGTAGAAAATTTGATCGGAACCGACAAGGGCATTCGAATTCAAGAGGAAGATCAAAATCAAGAAGAGGCAGAATTACCTATTATCATTGCGGCAAATTGGGACACATGAAAAGAGAATGTCGATTTTGGAAGCGAGAGCAAAAGGAACAAAAATCAGTAAGTGCAAATGAAGATACTACGGTTGTTGCATTAGATGGTGAGGTATTAATTACCGTTTCATATGAGGATGCATGCCTTTATGCTTCTAATCATGATATTGATTGGATTTTAGATTCTGGAGCCTCCTACCATGCTACCCCAAGTAGAGAAAATTTTATTTCTTATAAATCTGGTAATTTGGGTAAGGTTCGCTTGGGTAATAATAATTTATGTAATATTGAGGGAGTGGGGGATGTTTTAATAAAAACAGAAGATGGTTGTAGTTTATTGGTTAAACAGGTCAGGCATGTACCAAAGCTTGGAATGAATTTAGTTTCAGCTGGAAAGCTAGATGATGAAGGCTGCCATATAGTATTTGGCAAGGGATGCTGGAAAATCATAAAGGGTTCGCTAGTTGTTGGAAAGGGGCAGAAAACAGGCACTCTTTATACGTTAAAGTCAAAGTTGCAGAAGTCAGATATTGCTATTGTTGCAGAGGAGCCTACAGCAGATTTATGGCACAAAAGACTTGGACACATGACAGAAAGAGGCCTGAAAATACTTGCTGAGAAAAAACTTTTGCCTGGAATAAAAGGTACTGAATTTAAATTTTGTGAACATTGTATTATGGGTAGACAGAAAAGAGTGTCTTTTTAAGGAATAATTTGAAAAGGGATACATAAATATTAGATTTGGTGCATTCTGATGTTTGTGGCCCATTTAATATAAAATCACTAGGTGGGGCTGCTTATTTTGTAACTTTTATTGATGATGCGTCAAAAAAGGTGTGGGCTTTCCCTATTAAGAGTAAGGATCAAGTTTTAGATGTTTTTCAGAAATTTCATATGGCTATTGAAAGGGAAACTAACAAACTATTGAGATGTATTAGAACAGATAATGGTGGGGAGTATTGCTCCAAAGCCTTCGAAAAATATTGCAGTAAACATGGGATAAAGCATGTAAAAATAGTTCCTCTCACTCCACAACAAAATGGAACAGCTGAGAGAATGAATCAGACAATACTGGAGAAGGTGAGAAGTATGCTTTCAAATTTTGGTTTGCCTAAACATTTTTGGGCAGAGGCTGTCCAAACTGCTTGTTACTTAATAAACCGCTCTCCCACAACTTCATTAGATGGAGGCATTCCCAAAAAGGTGTGGACCAGTAAGGAGTTATATTATTCTCATTTGAAATTTTTCGGTTGTGAAGCTTATGTGCACATTCCTAAAGAACAAAGGTCCAAGTTGGATGAAAAATCATTGAAATGTATTTTCTTAGGATATGCTGACAATGAGCTAGGTTATCGGTTGTGGGATCCTCTAAAGAGAAGAATTATCAGAAGTAGGGATGTTATTTTTAATGAAGGACAAATGTTTAAAAATACTGACCAAAGTGTGGAGATGCAGAAATTTGTTGAAATTATAGGACAACAAGCAGAACAACAAGAAGTAGAAATAGTGCAAGAGCCATTACAAGAGATTCTAGTTCGCAGATCTACAAGGCCTCAAAAGGTTTCATAGAGATATCCTCTCTCAGATTATATTTTATTAACTGATGAAGGTGAACCTAGTTGTTTTCAGGAAGCTTGTCAAGATGAGCATAGTAAAGAATGGCAGAAAGCAATGGAGGATGAAATGGATTCTTTGCAAGAAAATAGAACTTGGGAGTTGGTAAAGCTTCCAAAAGAAAGAAAAGCTCTACAAAACAAATGGGTGTACAATATCAAACATGAGGGTGATGAGAAGAAGAGATACAAAGCAAGGCTGGTCGTGAAGGGATTTGCTCAGAAAGAAGGTATTGACTTCAATAAAAAAAATTCACCTGTTGTTAAAATGTCATCCATTAGAGTTATTCTTGGTCTTGTTGTTGCTCTAGATTTGGAATGTGAACAGTTAGATGTAAAGACTTCCTTCCTTCATGGAGAATTGGAAGAGGAAATTTATATGGAGCAGCCAAAAGGCTTCAAAATAAAAGGTAAAGAGAACTTGGTTTGCAGGTTGAAGAAGAGCCTCTATGGGTTGAAACAAGTGTTGATGCACCCAGGAGCCTGTGCTGCGAGCCAAAACAACCAAACAATGAGAAGCAACCAAAAAGAAGCTATTTCACCAGTCGATGTGAATGAGATGATCAGAAATGTACAAAGGGCCCTGTATAAATAAGCAGGGAAAGATGCAAGAAACATGTGGAGAAACTGGAGAATATATCATGGGAAACATGCCTGCAGCAGGTGACCGCCCAAAGTGAATGCTCCAGACCAAAAACATAAATGCACACCTACGGTTATAAATGCCAAGTTGGACTTTAAAAAAATGCATGATGAAAAACGTGCATGCTAACACCCCCCCTTAAGTGCAACTTAGGGAGAAATATGTAGGAGATGCAAATAGTGAATAAAAAAATGTAATATGAGATGCATCATTATGGGTCCCGGAAATAAAGCCTTGTTAGGTACCCATGTACAACCACAATGAAAATCTCTCACAACCGGAGAAAAGGAGAAAAACCCTATGGGAGAAAACTCCTCTCCAAAAGAGAGAACAAAACAAAAATGAAAGGAAGGAGGACTCCTCAAGACGCCCCAAGGACAACTTCCTTCACCCCTAACATCGATCGCAACTGAAGATAACGAGGAGATGCCAAAGGTTTAGTGAAGATGTCTGCAACCTGTTGCTCCATAGGTAAATACTCCAAAGTAAGAACAACATCCTGAATGAGCTGCCGAATGAAGTGCATGTGGATTTCAATATGCTTAGTGCGTTGATGCTCCACTGGGTTGCGAGAAATATGAATGGCACTTTGGTTATCACACCAAAGAATAGTGGGATGATCAAGAGGAAATCCAAACTCAGCCATCAACTGTCGAAGCCAAAGAACTTCTTGACTAGCCAAGACAACTCCTCGATACTCAGCCTCAGTTGATGATAATGCAATAGCAGTTTGCTTCTTGCAAGACCAAGCAACCAGACTAAAACCAAGACAGAAAACAAAGCCAGAAGTAGACTTTCTATCATCAACATCACCAGCCCAATCTGAGTCAGTGAAGCCCACAATCTCAGTAGCACCTGATGTGTAGTGAATTCCAAATTGTGTAGTGCCCTGAATGTACCGTAAGATCTGCTTGGCGGCCTTCCAATGACTCTCATGAGGATCTTGAGAGAAACGAGAGACAAGACTGACTGCAAAGGAAATATCAGGACAACTATGTGTTAAGTACAAAAGGCTACCAACCAACTACCGATACAAAGTAGCATCAATAGCTGGAGTAGTGCAATTGGTTGACAAAACAACACCTGACTGAAAAGGAGTAGGGGTTGGCTTGCAATTAGCCATTCCAAACCTTTGAAGCAAATCAAGAGCATACTTCTGCTGGAAGATAGAAATATGAGTAGAAGACTGATGGATTTGAAGACCAAGGAAGTAATGCAACAAACCAAGATCTGTCATATCAAAACGCTCCATCAAAACATGCTTAGTATCCTCAATCATGGCAGGAGAACTCCCTGTGAGAATCAAGTCATCCACATAAAGAACAAGAATGAGAAGATCCCCCCCATGTTGTTGAATGTAAACTGTAGGATTGGAGTGACATCTAGTGAATCCAGAAACAAGCAAGAAACTATCCATCTTCTCATACCAAGCTCTAGGAGCCTGTTTGAGACCATACAATGAATGTCGGAGCCTGCAAACAAGTGAAGGGTCTTGCACAAAGCCTGGTGGTTGCTCCATATAGATCTCCTCATGAAGATCACCATGCAAGAAAGCACTCTTCACATCCATCTGATACACTAACCAACCCTGAGATGCAGCAATAGAAAGCACAAGGCGTATGGAATCCATCTTTGCGACAGGGGCGAAGGTCTCAGAATAGTCAATACCCTCAACCTGAGAAAAGCCCTTAGCCACTAGACGAGCCTTATGCTTATCAATAGAACCATCGGATGCAAACTTGGTATGATACAACCACTTGCATTGAACCAACTTTCTTCCTTTAGGAAGAGGAAGCAAATCCCAAGTACGATTCTTCATCAAAGAAGAATACTCCTCTATCATAGCATCATCCCATTCTGAAACACTCGAAGCATCTGAAAACTTCTGAGGATTAGTAGAAACTGCATGACTCAAAAGACTACTACCTAAAGTGCGGGAACGAGTGGAACGTGTAGCTATGGGATCACCTACAAGGGAACCAGCATCCTCAAGAAGGGTACGAGCCCATAAAGGTTGACGAGGTGCAGGTGGAGGAGAAGGAGAAGATGGAGTAATATCAACAACAAGATTGATACCATCATCAGGAACAACATCATTACAAGCATCATCATCATCATCTGGAAGCACAACATCCTCTGAAGAAGAACTAGGAAGAAGAGAGGGAGAGGCTTGTGATGGAGAATCCTTCGAAGTGAAAGACTCATGTCAAATTGAACATCATGACGAAAATGAACCTCTCGAGTGACAGGATCAAACAACCGATAACCCTTCACATCCTCACAATAGCCAACAAAAATGAACCGTTGACTTTTCTTCTCCATTGCCTTCCGCCTACCATCTGGAATGAATGCCCATGCATCACTCCCAAATACTCGAAAGTAGGAAACCTTGGGCTTGACATGAGACCAAGCCTCCTCGGGAGTCATATTCTACACTGCCTTATGGGGCATACGATTCTGAATGTAGTTGGCACAATTGACAGCCTCTGCCCAAAATGCAGGAACCATGGATCTATATTGTAGCATACAATTGGCCATCTCCCGTAGAGTTCTATTCTTCCACTCGGCTACACCATTCTATTGAGGAGTGTATGGCACTGTGTGCTGATGAAGAATACCCTTAGTACGACAGAATTCTTGAAATGCCTGGTTGACATACTCCCCCCCATTATCTGTGTGAATCTTCTGAAGGGAATTCTTTGACTACTTCTCCACAAATGCAAGGAAGGTTATGAAATGTCGAAGAACCTCATCCTTGTACTTCAAAAAGTACACCCAAGTATGCCTAGAAAAATCATCAATGAAGGTGAGCACATACTTGGCCCCTGAAAAAGGAGTGGGGAATGACATGAGGTCACTATGCACCAACTCAAGGGGTGTCGAAGCGCGTGTGGCCATACCCTTAGGAAAAGGATCCCTATGATGCTTGCCAAGCACACAACCTTGACAAACTCCATCTAAACAAGAGATCTGAGGTAGACCAATTACCAAATTTTGTGTGCTCATCTGCTGAAGATATCTGTAATTCAGGTGCCCAAACTGTTCGTGCCAAAGCTTGCTTGTAGAATCTGCATGAGCAATAAGGGATGATCTTGATGAAGACTCAAATCCATCAAACCTATACAAACGGGCCACATGGTCAACTGTTCCTGTAGCAATGACCTTCTCGGGATCCTACATCTCTCAAATAGTCACATTAGTAGGAGAGAACTCAACAAGCCTTCCATCACCATGATTACAAATTTGATAGACAGAAAGCAGATTCTGGGAAATATTAGGAACAAGAAGAACATCATCAATGCTACCATCTTGCATATGAACTGAGCTTGTTCCCAAAACTAGAATTTGAGAAGAGTTCCCAACAACAATAGGTGAAGTAAGACTATCAGAAAGAGAATCAAGAAGAGCCTCAGTATGAGTCATGTGATGAGAAGCACCAGAATCAAGAATCCAACTAGAACTGGTAGAGGACAAAGCTGTAGCTGAGAGGGCTTTCCCTTTTCCCGAAGAAGACTTGGGCATGGCAAGATTATGCTTCCTCATAGCTTCCTCTAATGCTGCTAGCCTTGCAAAACAATGTGCATCATTATGCCCAGGTTTTCCATAGAATGAACAGTTCTCCTTCTTCTTAGACTTGGAAGTTGACTCGATGGAGTTAGAAGGAGGAGGTGGTGAAGTATTATGCTTCTGATCAGTCTTCACCTTAGGCTTGGAGGGAGACTCGCCACTTGAAGACGAATCTATATTGGGCTTCTTCTTATTCTTACCCTTGCCCTTGGAAGATTGAGCCATTAAAGCATGACTCTTAGGAAGAGCATCCATCTGAATCAACTTGGCCTGCTCCCTAGTCAATCGATCACAAAACTCCTCAAAAGTAGGCATCTTATGATCATCCCCCATAGCATCCATAGTAGAATAGAAAGTAGAGGCAAACACTTGAAAGGGACCTCTAAGCTTAGACATGATCAAAAAAATACACTCCTTATCTTCTTTGGCATGACCACATCCTTTTAATTGAGACAAAATCAACTTGAACTGTGCAAGGAAGTCCTGAATGGAAGGAAAAGATTCGGAGAGAGAGAAGTGAGATATGCTTCAAGTTGCAATATCCTAAACTGATTGACCTTACCATACAATTCTGCAAGCTTATCCCACACCTCTTTAGGTGTTTTACACTCAACAATATGAAACAACAAATTATCAGACACATGAAGACCTATGAGTCCTTTAGCTCATCCATTTTGTTTCTATGAACAAATAGCTCAAATGTTTTTGTGAATTCAGGTTGGTCAGCATCCAACAATTGCCATAGACCCTGAGATTGCAACAATTGTGACATTTTGAGCTTCCATGTGTGATAGTTGTGTGGAGTGAGCAATTCAATCCTAGGGTCCAACATGATATGCAAAGGGACACAAAGGACTAAAAAGAAAGATACACGATACACCTCCCCCCCTTCCCAAATAATAGATACAAATTGATTTTACAAGTCTCAAACACCAAATTTTCCAAGAGATACAATAATAAAAACTTGCAACTTCAAGCTAGTAGAAAAGGCATAAAATGATAGAATTTCAAAAAAACACCTCGTCCATAGTGAAGGTCATTGAAGAAACTTTCTGACAGTTGCTCGTTTAAAGAAGCTTTCCGACAGTTGCTCGTTTACTGAAAAAAAACTCCATTTGCAAAAGTTGCGCAAATTTGAAAAAAAGTGTCTATTTTAGGTACTTTTGAAGCTCTTGGTCACGGTCACACCATATGATCACAAAGTGCTTCGGTGCCCTCACAGGCCGTGCCAAACTCCATTGAGTGCGTGCCAAGGAACCAAGGAGAACAGGCCACACAGTCGAGGTACTACCAAGTCACCAAAGATGGAAGTGCCACATCAGCAAAGAGAACGTACTACACACAGCTCAAGGAAATGTCAAGACTCGCAGGAATAAAGCAAGGGAAAAACACGCCAGGTAGCTTGATGACATAGTGATAGGACAATGGGCTATTTAAAGCCTTAAGAAAACATCGATCTGCCCAATGTGGTACTAAAGCATTCCCCTATAGAGAACACATACGGGCCCACAGCAAACCCTAACGCCAAAGAGGCTTTGGAAACTTTAGGAAAAAACTAAAGTTATTTATCACGGCAAAAAGAAAAAAATGCAGAGTCAAGGAGACAGTGCGCATGCTGTAGGAGATGAGTCCTGGCAAGAGGCAGAAGCCCAAATTCGACACTTCTTCAAAAGAAGAACACTCACAGTGGCGTATAGATCTTCCTTCTTGACTTTCACCGCCTCCCAGAAAGCCACCACATGCAAGAACTGCTGCCAGATATCCTTGCCACCATGCGAGTTGAATATGAACAACTCGGTTCGCAATGCAAAGAGCCTGTAGTGAAGAACGACCAGACAGGAACAAGAAGGGAATTCACCACTAGCGAACTCCAAAAATGTTCAAGATATGGAAATGGAAGAGAACCCACTCGAGCAACAAGTGAGATGCCTTGGAAGAAAAAATGAAAAAATGGCTAAATACTCACTTGAACAAATGTCCACGTAGGAAGGAATATGGATCTCAGACCTAGTGAAAACTCAATGGGCAGAAAGGGCTTCAATCACAGTAGCTCTGATACCATGTTGATGCACCCAGGAGCCTGTGCTGCAAGCCAAAACAACCAAACAATGAGAAGCAACCAAAAAGAAGCTATTTCACCAGTCGATGTGAATGAGATGATCAGAAATGTACAAAGGGCCCTGTATAAATAAGCAGGGAAAGATGCAAGAAACATGTGGAGAAACTGGAGAAGATATCACGGGAAACATGCCTACAGCAGGTGACCACCCAAAGTGAATTCTCCAGACCAAAAACATAAATGCACACCTACGGTTATAAATGCCAAGTTGGACTTTAAGAAAATGCATGATGAAAAATGTGCATGCTAACAAAAAGCACCTCACTAATGGTATAAGAAATTTGATCTTTTTATGTTGGAGCATGGTTTTAATAGACTAGAGACTGATCATTGTGTCTACATCAAGAGATATGACCAGGAAAAGTACATTATATTATTGTTATATGTGGATGATATGTTAGTTGTGTGACAGGATAAGAATATGATTAACAGGTTGATGAAGGATTTGAGCAGCCAATTTGCAATGAAGGATTTGGGTCCAGCACAACAAATATTGGGCATGAAGATCATTCGTGATAGAAAGAAGAAAAAGTTGTGGTTGTCACAAGAAAAGTATATTGAGAAGGTGCTTGACCGATTTAATATGTAGTATGCCAAACCAGTTGGTACACCTCTTGCTTCCCATTTCAAATTAAATTATGCTTCATGCCCTTGTAATGATAAGGAGAAGGAAGAAATGAAAAATATTCCTTATGCTTCAGCAGTCAATAGTTTAATGTATGCCATGGTATGCACACGATTGGACATTGCACATTCAGTAGGAGTAGTTAGCAGGTTTCTTGCCAATCCAGGAAAACAACACTGGCAAGCAGTGAAATGGATGTTAAGATACCTTAAGGGTACTCGTCATTACTGTTTATGTTTTGATCATACTAATATGGTGCTTGAAGGTTTTACAGATGCAGATATGGCTAGAGATGTGGACACTAGAAAGTCCACCACTGGTTATCTATATACATTTGCAGGAGTAGCAGTGTCTTGGGTATCTAAGCTACAAAAAATAGTAGCTCTCTCCACAACAGAGGCAGAATACATAGCTGCAACTGAAGCATGCAAAGAGATGTTGTGGATACAATGATTTCTTGGAGAGTTGGGCATAAAACAAGACAAGTATATGCTATATTGTGATAGTCAGAGTGCCATTCGCTTGGCGAAAAATCCAGCTTTTCACTCACGAACCAAACACATTGACTTAAGGTATCATTGGATTAGGCAGGTGTTGGAGGAAGGAAAGCTACACTTGGAAAAGATCCATACAGCTGAGAACCCTACAGATATGTTTACAAAAATACTGCCAAAAGCCAAGCAAGAGTTATGTAGGAGCTTGGTAGGCCTGCAGATGACTTGATGCGTAGGCTTGGGCAAGGATCAATAGCAAAAAGGATCATCTACAATTGCAGTTTGCTATCCAGGAGCCTTGTATTTAGCTTCAAGTGGGAGAATGTTAGTTGTGAAGGCTAAATTTAGGTTCAAGTGGGAGAATGTTAGTTTTCTCAAGACTAAATTTAAAAATCAAGAAACTTCTATTTCGAATTAAGAAAAATCTAATTCGAATAGAAATCAAGAAACCTCTATTTCGAATTAAGAAAAATCTAATTCGAATAGAAACTCCTCGTATTATCCAGAAACTTCTTCTTTCAAAAGCTTTTTATAAATATGTCAATATTTATCTCTCCTCTGTATTATTGATGAAGTATGATTTTTGAAAAGCTCCTGATGTAAAAGATTTTCTGAGATAATAAAAGTTATTGATCCTTTCCCCGTGGTTTTTCCTCCACATTGAAGGTTTTTCGCGTAATCTTTGTGTTATTTTCAATGTCTTATTTGTTGTCTACTTTATTTACTGTGTTTTAATTTTATTGCTGCTTTTATTATTTTTATTCTAGTTTAAATTACATAACAATCCTATTTTTAATTTTATCTCCTAGCTGGTCACACTGAATCTTGATTTCCTATCTTTCAAGGTTGTTCATGCAGTTTGCAATAATTTGCAGAGAAATGAATGCACTTTCATCAGATATCTTTGTTCCATTATCATTTGGTTGATTAGCAGAAGTATAATATTTTTGTTTGGCGTCTTTGGGAAGATATTTGTGATCTTTACCAGTTACTTGTGCTCTAGATAACGACACTTTTGTCATCCAACTGGTTTGCAATAAAAGAACCAATTGGATCCCATGCAACTCCTTTGACAAGGCTTGTGTGACCCTTTAAAAGAACAATAGAGGTTGTATCACTCATATTCCATATATGAACTGTATCATCCAAGCTACAACTGGCTAGCATTGAATCATTTGGAGACTAGTTGAGATCCTCCGCATCTAAAGTCTGGCCTCCCAACGTCATCGTGCAACTTTCCAGTTCTCAACATCTGGAGGTTCTCCACTCCAAAATTTTGTAGTGCCAGACCCAACTTTCTTTTTGTGGATGAGAATTACCCTATCATCAAAATTTTAAACTATGTGCCAACCATGTTTAGCCCATCTCACACAATTAGTAGACTCAAACAGTGGCAAACAATCTGTGACCTGCTTATCATTATCAACTTCTTTTTCCGTCGACTTCATGCTCCATATATCCTAACCTTCTTTCCTGTGATAACTCGATCTTTGTGGGGATAATCAAGCATTACCACCCAATTGTCAATGTCTCTTCTCTTCTCTACTTGGTTGTTTGATATTATTGGAAATCGTTGCATCCAAAAATAGTTGGTATTATAGTGTATAATTCAATAGACTAAAATGATATAGTTGGTATTATAATGTATAATTCAACAGACTGAAATCATAAGTTGTACATAGACCCTGTAAACATCAAATTTTTTGTCTAAAAATTATGAATATGCAGGCACTCGTCCAATTCTATGCTTCATGTCACACTGTAATGACATTCAATTTCAAACAAAACAGAGATTTTCTTATTGTCCTCCTACACTTAAAGATTATTCTTATAAGATCCTTCTACAACCAATTACTACTGAATCAACCAACTGTGAGCACACGGAAAGTCAGCAGATTGTACAAAATCTTGATTGTACTTCCTGTAGAGAAGATCAATAATTTCTTGACACACATTTAGATAGAAAGAATGCAACAGCGACCAAAGCCCTGCCCCTTTCTCTGCCAAAATGCATAGAATGGTATAAAATCATTGCAATAGACCAATTCATACTTACTAGATGGCAGAACTGAGATGACCTTTCTCAGGGAGGACTAAAGAAATCTCTCTAAGAGCTTATAATATGTCTATGGACGTACATCATTCTTATCCCTAGTACCACGCTCCTCAGTAATATATTATAGCTCCTCTTCATTTGCCCTTTTACCTATCTGCTTCTTCCAATAAGTTACCAAGTTCTTTAGCCTAGAAACTCCTTTTGCGGTGACATCTTCGCTTGCATCATTTATAATTGAACGTACTTGAGTCACATAGGTAAGTGAATTATCGATCTCATCCAAATTAGATTTTGCTGGAGAAGGTTCTAGGATTGACAAAGATGCAATGGATGACAATGACAGAGCAAATAAGCGCCAAACAGATGCCATGGTTCATTGGGTTTTCCCCATCGTAGAGTAATGGAAACTGGGGTTGAAGGTGATAGCTAATTGGTTGAGAGAGCTCTAAACACAAAACTGAGCACTATGAGTGCATAGAATGTATAATCAATTTGGATTTGAAAGGAAAGTTATTGTTGGATGGTGAGTTTGATGAACGACTTTACATTAAAGCCAAAAAGTGCCTATTGTTGCCAACATTACTAGAATTGCCTTCTCCATCCCTCAAAGAATTGGAAGAGATTCTTCTACTAATGTTCTTAAAGATGAGAACAATGCACTTAGTTTTGGTGCTAGAAAAACATCTCAGTTGCAGAAAGGATTTCAAGAGCAATCTTACTTACTATCCAAACAAGATTTATTGTCAATCGACCAACAAAGAAAACTATTTTATAAAATTAAGCAATTAGATGGTATTGCACAGATTTGTTGCATGAAGAGGAGTCATATGAATTCAATACCATATTTATCAGTGGAGATTTCCAGATTCAAAATTTTGACATGGACAATACTATTAATAATTATATATATTTGCAAATTGTGGTATCCCAAATAATAACTAGGTGTTTGATATGATTGAGAAGGACGGGGAAATGTGAAGTATAAATGTGAACAAACAATATAAATTGGGTAGAAAAGAGATTGATCAGTTTTATTTAGAGTCTAAATGTTTCATCTGCAGGCATTTTGAAGATTGGTTATCACAGGATATGATGTGGTGCCAGTGCCCAGATTTACAACAATTGTTTACAAATTATGGTCTCTACGTTTGATACCTCTATACATTATGGGGATGCTCTGTTTTGCTATCTTTAGAGCCAAAAACCAATTTGAGTTTTGAGGCACGTATCCAAGCAGTACCATACTGACAGCAGGAGCCCAAGCAATACCATACTGATAGTAGGAACCCAAGCCCAACATGATGTTGTCCTTCAAACCGCATAACTAGTAACAATGTCGATGCATGTGGAAAGCTTTTCTCAGAGTATTCCATAGACATGCAATTTGTTCATATGATAGCCTAAGATTGTTCATGAATAGGAAAAGATTCTTGGCATTTCTTAAGGTAGTAGTGTTTCAAATCTTCATTTCATCATCTCTATTTATTGCTAAACTAGGAGTACTTTTAGTGGCACCTCCATAGTCAACAAGCTTGACCAAACCCTATTTTTCTATCTAGATGTCTACACCCTCCATATCTTTATGGATAGATAACACCTTTCTCATGAAGACATACTAGACTTTCTAACACCTATGAAATGTAAACTACTACAATAGATTCATGAAACACTCCAAATTTATGGGGCTTGACTATGCTCAAGAAGCAAAAGAAGACAAAGAAATA
Source organism: Sequoia sempervirens (assembly GCA_007258455.2). Classification (NCBI taxonomy): domain Eukaryota; kingdom Viridiplantae; phylum Streptophyta; class Pinopsida; order Cupressales; family Cupressaceae; genus Sequoia; species Sequoia sempervirens. The sequence goes on from VDFB02144022.1 coordinate 14,876, forward strand.
GGGATAGCCAAATCAAAATGGGGGAAATGACCAGAAGCTCACTAGTATAGACATCGATGTATCTTGGCTTATGGTTTAGCTAATATGACTCTTCATAACAAGGGAAAAGTTGAAAAAAAGTTTTAGTGCTCAAAAATACTGGAAACAAGTTCAGAGTCCTCATTTCGTTTATTCCAAGTAACCTTTATCTGTAACTAATAATGAGGTTAAGTTTGGTTCGCTCTATGAAGGCCTCAACCTCTCTAAATAGAAAAATATGTGGGTGTTGGACACTAGAGCCTAAAGTTCAGTGTAGGAAATCGGTAAAGAATTTCAAGAGCTATGGAGAAGTATTGAGCAGAGATAGAAGATGATAGGGTGTTAGATCCTAGAGCTGGATGCTTTTATATTGTGAAGAGACAAGATGAAGTGTGAGATGAAGATGCAACCATTCATCAGATGTTTTTTGATTAATTAAATGATGAAGTTGATTCTATCATTTAGGAATTTCTTCACAGTTTAGATTTGCTAGAAAACACTTTGCAAGTGAAAGCTAAAACAAAATTCCATGTACATTGGTGGGATGGCTAGAAAAATGAGAAAGATTCGGCTGAAGAGACTATGGAGTTTTCCTTCTGAGATGAGGAGGATGCAATCTGGCCCCAGATGAGTGAAGATGAACTTGAGGAAGAGGCCAAAAATTGAAAGACAAAAATGGTTTATGATAATCCATTATTTAAGGCCGAGGAAAAAATGGTTTATGATAATCCATTATTCAAGTCCCAGGCAGATGGTATAGAGGCAGAGTGGAATGCATTGAGAAGAAGTTACAACAGCGGAGGTAAAATTTAATTTTGATAAATGTTGTTATGAATATTAATGTGAGTATAATGCAACTGCAACAAAAGAGTGTCTGTTGAAGGAGATAGAAGAAAGTGAAGGGGATGATTTATTGTTGCGGTTGGTAGTAATTGAAAAAAAGTGGGTTGAGTTAATCTCAAGTGAGATGAAGGTTGCAACAAAAGATGAGGTAAAATCATATTTTTGATGTTTTCTTTGATGAAAAATTTATTGCAGCAGTCGATTAATTTGATAAAGTTGAATTTAAAGAATTTTCTAGTGATGATTGGTATGTAGAGAAGGATTTGTAATGGTGGTGTACAGAAAAGCTTTTGGATTGGGGCAATAGCTGAGGTGCAGATTTGATTCTGGCTGTGGGGGATGAAATGGAAAACTTAAATTCCATGGAGGTTATTAAATCTAAAGTGCTTTGGAGGAGACTCATCCAAAGCATTCTTGAACAGAAATTGGTGAAGCTAAAATCTTTGTTGGGGCTGATGTAAATGCCTACAGTTAGGGATATCTTTGAGCAACTATTTGGTCTTCAAGTGGGAGATTGTTGAGTTCGATGAAGTCCAAATTAGCAAGTTTCTCTCACATATTCCAAAAGGATGCCTTTTGCAACTGACTTACTTTTGCATGTATTCAAAAAATTAGAAGTTGTCCTTTTTCATGGATTTTTCCAATTAATGGAGTGGAAACTATTTTATAAATATAGTTGTTGATTGAATATGTAATTTGAATTTAGAATTAATAAAAGAGTTTCCCCCGCTTTGAGAGTGGATGTAGGTAATTGCCGAACCACTATAAAATTTGTGTCTCGTGTCTTGTTCTTTAAATTTTCCATTTTTCTATTTTGTTTCTTTGCTTGCTTTAATATTAAGAGAATCAACCAACTATGAGCACACAAAAAAGCAACATATTATATAAAATCTTAATTGTACTTCCTATAGAGAAGATCATTAATTTCTTGACACACATTTAGATAGAAAGAATGCAACAGAGACCAATGCCCTGCCCCTTTCTCTGCAAAGAGGCTTAGAATGGTGTAATCTCATTACAATAAACCAATTCATATTTACCACATGGCAGAACTGAGATGACCTTCCTCAAGGAGGACCAAAGAAATATCTCTTAAAATTTTATGATATGTCTATGGACGTCCATAATTCTTATCTCTAGTACCATGCTCCTTAGTAATATATTCTAGCTCCTCTTCATTTTCCCTTTTACCTGTCTACTTCTTCCAATAAGTTACCTAGTTCTTCAACCTGGAAACTTCTTTTGGGGTGACATCTTTGATTACATCATTTATAATTGAATGTACTGGAGTCACATAGGTAAGTGAATTATTGGTCTTGTCCAAATTATCAATTTTTCTGGAGAAGGTATTAGGATTGGAAAAGATGCAATGGATGACAATGACAGAGCACATAAGCACCAAAGAGGTGCCATAGTTGATTGGGTTTTCCCCATCGTAGAGTAATGGAAACTAGGGTTGAAGGCGATAGCCAATTGGTTGAGAGATCTCTAAATAAAAAACTGAGTACTATGAGCCTAGAATGTATAATTGATTTTGATTTGAAAAGAATGTTATAGTTGGATGGTGAGTTTAATGAACAAATTTACATTGAATCCAAAAAGTGTCTATTGTTGCCAACATTACCAGAATCGTCTTCTCCATGCCTCAAAGAATTGGAAAATATTCTTGTACTAATGTTCCTAAAAGTGAGAACAATGCACTTATTTTTGGTAGCAAAAAAAACATCTAAATTGCAGAAAGGATTTCAAAACGAATGTTACATACAATCCAAACAAGATTTATCGTCAATCGAGCAACCAAGAAAACTATTTTATAAAATTAAAAAATTAGATGTGTATTGCACAGATTTGTTGCACGAAGAGGAGTCATTTGAATTCAATACCACATTTATCAGTGGAGATTGCTGGATTGAAAAGTTCGATATGAACAATACTATTAATAACTATATATCTTTCCAAATTGTGGTATCCCAAATAATAACTAGGCGTTTGCTATGATCGAGAAGGACGAGGAAATGTGAAATATAAATGTGAAAAAACAATATGAACTGGGTAGAAAAGAGATTGATTGGTTTTATGTAGAGTCTAAATGTTTCATCATCAAGGTTTTTGAACATTGGTTATTGGAGGATATGATGTAGTTCTAGTGTCGAGATTTACAACAATTGCTTCCAAATTATGTGGGGATGCTCTGTTTTGCTACCATTGGGGCCAAAACCAGGTTGAGTTTGAGGCACAAATCCAAGCAGTACCATACTGACAATAGGAGCCCAAGCCCAGCATGATGTTGTCCTCCAAATCAAAAAACTAGTAACAATGTCAATTTATGTGGAAAGCTTTTCTTGGTGTGTTCCAGACATGTAATTTGTTCATATGATAGCCTAGGATTGTTCATGAATAGAAAGGGATTCTTACCATTTCTTAAGGTAGTAGTAGTGTTCGAAATCTTCATTTCATCATCTCTAGTGACTGTTAAACTAGGAGTACTTTTAGTGGCACCTCCATAGTCATCAAGCTTGACCAAACCCTTTTATTGTGGAGATATCTACACCCTAATATCTTTATGGATAACACTTTCTCATGAAGACATACTAGTATTTCTAACACCTGTGAAATGTAGACTGCCACAAGAGGTTCTTGAAACACTCCAAATTTATGGGGCTTAACTGTGCTCAAGAAGCAAAAGAAGACAAAGAAATAGGGATAGCCTAATCAAAATGGGGGAAATGACCAGAGGCTCACTAGTATAGACATCGATGTATGTTTAGCTAATATGTCTCTTCATAATAGGGGAAAAGTAAAAAAAAAATAGTGATAAAAAATACTGGAAACAAGGTCAGAGTCCTCATTTGGGTTATTCCAAACAACCTTTATGTGGAACTAATAATGAAGTTAAGTTTGGTTCACCGAATGAAGGCCTCAACCTCTTTGAGTAAAAAAATATGTGGGTGTTGGAAATTAAAGGGAATTCTCTAATTTTGTATAAGAATAGTGACAAAATGAAATAATTAAAACTTTTATAAGGTAAAAAATTGGTGGATTTCATAGTATCATTTTGGATAGGTTGGATTTTTCTTTTTTACAAAGTAATTTACAGAGAGATAAATATAATGATAAATCTAGTATTAAAATATGTTATTCATCAAATGGATGCAATGGTCATATCAAATTGAATTGAAAGTTAGATTGGTTCGAGGAAGATTTGGACATTGACTGAATGTCTAAAATATGAACTCCATTTTCAGTAATTATGTGATTGAGGCAATCCTAAAGATACCAAGTGGAAGTATATAATCAAACATGTATAATCTTTTGGGTGAGGCAGTGCTTTAAAAATGATGTTGAATCCATTCTATACAATTATGGAAGAATTTTTTTTCTAAAAAGAACATCCATGTAGTTTTCCACAAGAGGATTTGACCATTCAATTTGGGTGCTTTTTCATTATCTTTGTGCCTATGACTAAATGGGTGATACTAGCAACAATGGGGTGAAAACTATTTGGCATAGGAAATGTGCATGATAATGTCAACCTAGAAATCTTTGTGATGAGTTGCATCGATGTGTTGGGTAGAAATATGTTAAGTGGTCACATAATCGGATTAGATAAGAAAATTGTGACCGCGATCTCTAATTATGATTGGAAAGTCACATGATCACATGATATCAAGAGAAATTTTGGAAGATAACTTAAACACAATGTAGACTTGAGATGCTACTTGAAACTATTCTCTGAGAAGGTCTTTAGGTGCAATTTTAGACCTTTAGAAAGTTCATTGCTAAAAATTTCGGTCTCCTTTCTCCCCAACAAATGGATTGTTTGGAGGAATAAATGAAGATTTATTATATTTTTAATTTAGTTACACAAAATATTTTTTCCATCCTCTCACTCAAAGGATAGTGGAATGCATCTTTATTTTAATATATATAATAGGGAGTTGCTCCCTTGACCAACATGTTGCCTAATTAATATATATATATATATATATATATATATATATATATATATATATATATATATATATATATTGATTTGTAAGAGAATATAGATTTAGTTATAATTCTTCGAAAGAAATAAAATAAAAAATATATATCATTTTTGTTAGTTTTCATATTTTGGGATTTTATTATAATAAATAACTTTTACTACTATTAAAATATTTTCAAGATGGTGTACTAGTGAAAATGTTAATAAGTTTAATTAAAATACTAGGAATGTTGAGTTAGTCCCAACCAAGCATTTAATAATGACATTTATTCACCTTTTTTCAATGTACACAAATACCACCATTGCCTCAATCCTATATCGATGGTAGTTAGGTGCCACCTTTGATTGGTCAAGCCCACCTCCATTTGACTTAGAATGGTTAATTGACATCTTGGTTGGGAGTGATTGAGAGTCAACTCATTACCTCTTCGACATGTATCATACATCCAAGAGGCTTTTATATTTTCATCTTCCTCATTTAAATTTTCTGTATTAAATTAATATTAAATATCTTTATTCATTTTCCTACTTTTGTGATTAGTTCTTAAGAATTACAACATGGGTAGATTTGTTGCACGTATATGATAGATTCATGTATGGCATCAAAGCCATGATGTTAGAGGGTTGCTCATTTTCTAGGCAATGAGGGCAAGTAGATCTAATTTCGAGGGGGTTATTTATTGGGTAAATTGATCCATTTGCACAAATTATCAGTTCATTTTGTGTTGAGTTCAAGAATTTATATTTTTCTAATTTTCCTCATTATTTGGGTTGGATAGAACTTAAAAGGAAATATTTACAAGGGTTTAGATGAGTTTTATGTTGGGCATATGCAAATCATTCAATCTAGACTATTCTGAGTCAAACTTGATCTTGCCATTATGTCCATAAGACCTAAAAACCTAGAATGCTTATATCAAATTATCAAAATTGAAGTAATTGACTATATAGGTCTATTTTTAAATTTAAAATACACATTTTCTTTGTAATTTTAAAAAGAAAAATTAAAATAATAATAATAATAAAAAAGTCTATGCAATTTATTTTTTAAAGTGTTTGTAATGTTTCATGTAAGGGGGTAGCATGTACCCTACCACATGGCAGGGTACTACTCATGTATCATGTTTAGTGGTGCAAGCCCATGACCTCCTAGGCTTAATAACTAGCAACTACATCTTTTAAATTTTGGTAGGTGCATTAATACCATAATAACAACATTGTTCACATCTCTAGTTGCCTCATAAACACCATAGCACCATCACTCTAACACCACCTCTATCAATGCCTTTACGCATTACACCACCATTGCTCTACTTGGGAGCCTCCATCACCCAACCACCTTTCTGGGTAATGCCACTAGATAGTTGCTCAGTTTGGAGGATAACTTTACAAAGCCTTATCTTAAAACTAGCTATTATAAGACCAAAAATGCTCAACTTGCATAATTCCATAAACTGAACTTATGATTACTTGATTCTTTCAACTCATTTACCATTTGATGCTTTCTCCAAAAAAACGACAAACATGCCAATGCTATGGCTAGTGATACCTCACATATGAGCACAAATGATAGTGGTCACCATTTACATTGCTTATTCATAAATTATAGTAACTAGTTATACAAAACACTTCTTTATTGATTTGTGCTATCTATTGACCAATGAAGAGCAATTTTTTCACAATATGTCTACTTATCTTGATACTGAAATTTGATACTATGTGATAAAATCTTTATTGGTTTGTGCTATCTAGTGATGAATGAGGAGCAAAATCAATTTATGCCTGGACATCTGAATACTCCAGCATAAAAACTTACGAAAAAGAAATTTATCTCACAGTATTATGATCAACTGTCATTCAACCTAAATAAAGAACAAATGCAATCGAGGAACAAAAATATATTCATATATTCCACACTAAATCCAATATAAACTTCAACAACTCAATAACAGATTTTCAATTTAATTTACAAATTCCACAGATTTCAAAGCATAATAACACGCTCTCTACCATTCCAGAAAGAAAGAAGAAGAATGATCTTTAGTAAGTACAGCAAGATTTCAATCTTCTTCTTTCACAAATTTTCCTCTAACTACTAAAATAGCAATGCGAGATTACAGTTCCTTCTTTCTGTCTTTTGAATGCAATATCTTAATTCTTTCTCCATGTGATCTTCGCTCTCAGGGAAATACACAGCGATCTTAATTCTTTCTCCATAGTACCTGAAAAAACAGCGAACAAGGATAATTGAGATTCAGATTCAAGAAAATGGAACCTGCATAGATTACCTGAACAGTAGTATAGATTTGGGCGTGGTTCCCAAGGCCATCATGTCACACCAGTCTGGAAGAATTCCCTCGCCACCGTCTTTATTAGCTGTAGTATCCCATGATTCAACACCTGAAATATTTAGTGGGTTAAGTCAAGAGCGCATGCATAGAAATTTGAAACAATGTAAAAGGAAAGTGATTATACAAACCTGAAAAAAACACCATTCTTTACTGCCGGAAAAGCCCACTGCTGGAAAATTTAATGGGCTCTTTTCGTAGATCCACAAGAATCATTTCCGTTCTGATGCATTTCCTTTCTACAAATCTGTATAAGCTCACACAGTTCAATGAAGCATGCATTAGAAGGGAAATGATTCTTGCCGATCTTTGAAAATATATATAATGTATAATTCTGATCCACTCATTTTTTCTGCAAATCGATTCTTTTATGTATAATTTTAAATAATCTCTTTTTCATCATGCACACAAATCTGTTTAAGATCTGTTAAATATGATGATGAGGTATGTTACAAAAGTGTGCAATAACATTGCTTATATAGACAAGGTGCAATGATCTATCTAATGCAAAACATTACATGACTCAAGTTTCATTATTAAATGACCTAGGACACTAGAATTAACTAAAAGTTAATATAAGATATGATAAGATCTTATCTAAACAACTAAGAATTCTATAAATGTGCCTAGGACAGATGGACTTAACATGTAAATAAGACCCACTAATTAACTAGTTAAAAAAATTATCTATTTACACCAACAATTGGTATTGTCTTGAGCAAGACATTTTACATCACTCAACAACTTGCAAATTACATTCAACTAATGTAGTGCATTGGAATCTATTTATTTTGGAGGTAGTAAGGATATTACACTATTTATGGTATATCAGACCTTGGAGGAATGATCCTCTTAATCTGGAGTGCCTATTTTTAAGAGCAGTTTTTTATTACAACAATTGTTGGAAAATTATTAATGACTTTCTTTCCCAATTATGGTCTCATTTGGATGGTCAATAATAAATATAATATTTAAGAATAATCTATGCAAAAAAAAATGATAGAATTTAATATGGAAGGAAAGACGATATAATGAAATAACTTGCACAATAGAAGAACATAATAAGAATATTCTACAAATAATTGATAATAATATGCCACTTTGAGGGTGCAACCTCCTAATCCACTTCAAGGAGGATACCTCTTATAGTCTTCAATAAGAACACAATACTCAACATGATGATAATAACTTACGTATACCTCATATAGATACCATATTTATGCCAAGGATCTCACCCAGGTTGTCCTAGATAACCCTATATAAGCCTTAGGATGACCTAAATGATTCAATAACATTGTAATAATGATAATGTGACTTAATTAAGAGTTAAGGTAGCCACAAGTAGACTACGTATAACACTATACATACTATAGGGGTAGGGGCATAACATATGATTCATTATTGGTTGACTAGTTGAAATATTTTGTTTACACGAGTTGAAAAATAGGTAAAAGAATGAAATTCCTCAAAAGAGAAAATTATAAAGCTACACATTGCATAAATAATAGACACATTCATACTAGACAACATACCTATTCATACTCTTCCCTAGAACCCAATATGTTTTATAAAGAAACTCTCGTAAGTGCATGGAAATGTGAGACCAAAAGGGGGTCTTAAGTGACCATTTTTTAAATCAATATAAACTACTCTTGGATGAGAAATTGAAGAGAGTTACGCTCAAAATTTGAAGATGCAACAAGAACAAGAATCATAGTGCTCTAAATCTACTTTTTAAAAATTTATTTGAATTGTAGATAAAATGGATTTTCATTCCTCTAAAATAGGGTGCAAGGACAAGACAACTTCATTTGCTGATATGGAAAACAACAATCTATCTTCATTGAATGATGAAATCCACACCATGATCCATAGATTCTAAGAGAAAGGGTTTTTGGAAAAGGAAATAATGAGTTTGTTGGGGCCTCACACCACTAGAAAATATGATGCAGGAGCATCCAGTGGTGTGAGGGCAATCTTGCATCACCCAAAAAGATGATTTCCATTTTTGTTCCTGTTGTTTTCTTTTTGTAGATGTTTTTGTATTTCTGGATACCCTTTTCGTCAAATAAGAGTTTCCAACTTTCAGAACTGCTTTTCTGCTTTTTCTGCTCAACTGCTATTTTTAGCAGGTTTGAATTTGAAGTTGTGGGAAGACAAAATTTATGGGAAGGTTCGGGATGGAAAAATACATGTCGGTAAAAGAAAGAATCAGGTCAAGATCATTCACGACTTGAAAGTTATTCAAGTTCCAATTTCTGCTTTTTGCCCTGAAAAACCTTCCGAGCTCAGTTTGAGGCACCAAACGATCCCGGATGGGCCTGAAAATTTGCGAAAACGCCAAAGTAGTCCGCTGAAGGCCTACTTTGCAAAAATCGTCTTTTGGAGAGCTTTCCGAAAAGGTATTATCATTGAAGATCCGACGGTCGGATTAAAAGTTATGGCTGCCGGAAGTTGGTGCATATTTTAGAAATGTGCTAATTTTCAACTGTGAATTTAAACTTGAATTTCAAATTGTAATTTTGGCGCCAAACCGTCAAAAATCTTATCTCGAAGGTTGTTTTTGGTTCCAAACCGAAATGGGTCTATTTAGGGGCTTGTTTCTGATTTTTTGGGTAACTTTTTGGGAAAAGAAGTTCGCATGCTGTGAAAGGGGATCTGGGTAATTTTCTGTAAGTTAGTAATTTGCATGTAATACAGAGCTTGGGGATTTGAGATCCTCTGCATGTAAGAAGTTCAATATTTATGAATAAGATATTATTCTCTATTTTGTGAGTGTATTTCTGTGTCTCGGGTTTGCTCCCTCGTCAGGTGGTATCAGAGCGGGTTTTCTTG